>CM077261.1:1742793-1892793 GCA_039654775.1 Spinibarbus caldwelli
TAAACAGAACAAACTGAGACAGAGTAAATCCAGAAGAACTGATGCTTCAAGAAATCTACCTGCAAAGCTACAGTACTGTTAGTTTTAGGCACTTGTGTACAAATGCTGTAAAATGAGGATGCTGTCAAAAATAATGTCATAAATAGATTTTCTTTATCAATTAACTAAATGAAATCAACATTTGTTGTGAGCATCCTTTGTGTTTAAAGCAGCTTTTGCTCTCGGTGCACTTGAGCAGAGTTTCTCAGGAGCTTTGAAGGTTTCTTGAAGCATCAGTTCTTCTGGATTTAGTCTGTCCTCAGTTTTGTTCTGTTTCTTCATGTCATTCCAGACAGACTGATGATGATCAGATCACATCTCTGTGTGGAGCAAACTAAAATCTCACTGGATTATTACAATTAATGGCAAAATGAATGTTTAGAAATGTAAACTGATATTTCCTACTGACACACTACAGAAAAAGATAGAAATAACTGACTTAAAACCATTTTTAGCTGCTGAAAATACTAGTGTTCTAATCATTTTGGCCACCACTGATTATTATATTATATATATATATATATATATATATATATATATATATATATATATATATTAATATATATATATATATATAACTGCATATTGTTTACGTTTTGCTTATAAAAGAATAAGTAAAATATGGTTTCAAATATTTTTAGATGGATCTGAGCGTGAGCACTATGATTCTGTCCTCACCTGATTTTTCCTCCATCTGTTTCAGAACGGCCCGATCCTCATGTCGGCCTGCTCCAGGATGATGTGTACGGTGGGTCACTGGTCTCTGTCCCGTCCGGCGGTCCTTCTTCATCGGAAGGAGGACGGAAGCATCGAGGTTTTGGGACCCTGCTGCAAAACACCCATGAGCCCTCGCAGAGCCAGAACATCAGCAGCGCCCGCCGTTACCTGCATCAGGACCCAGCAGCATCTCCTGTAAGACAGAAACCTGTCTGCTGATGTGAAGTACAGAGGTCAGATACTAATGCGTCCTGTTTCTCTCGCACAGCGAAGCTGCATCTTCTGGCGGTTTCAGACCGTCTCGGGACTCTACACATCCTACAGATCCCCTGGACCCTGCGCAGATCATCCAACAGCGAGGTGAGTGAATGAGACTTCTCAGTACTGGTTAAAATACATTTAGAATCAACATTTCCCACAATTTATCCATTCAGTTCATTGCAATGGATTTTGGGTTTGGCTTAAAAGACATATTTAAAGGAATAGTTCACCCAAAAATGTGACCCTAGAGCACAAAAGCAGTCATAAGTCGCACAGGTATATTTGTAGCAATAGCCAAAAATACATTGTATGGGTCAAATTTATCCATTTTTCTTTTATGCCAAAAATCATTAGGATATTAAGATCATGTTCCATGAAGATATTTTGTAAATTTCCTACTGTAAATATATCATAACTTAATTTTTTATCAGTAATATGCATTGCTAAGAACTTCATTTAGACAACTTTAAAGGTGATTTTCTCAATATTTAGATTTCTTTGCACCCTCAGATTCCAGTTTTTCAAATAGTTGTATCTCGACCAAATATTGTCCTATCCTAACAAACCATACATCAATGGAAAGATTATTTATTCAGCTTCAATTTCAGAATATTGATGCTTATGACTGGTTTTGTGGTCCAGGGTCACAAATGAACATTTGCTGAGAATGTGCCCACCCTCAGGCCATCCAAGATGTAGATGAGTTTGTTTCTTAATCAGATTTGGAGAAATATTGCTTTCCATCAGTGTCTCAGCAATGGATGCTCTGCATTGAATGGGTGCCGTCAGAATGAGAGTCCAAACAGCTGATAAAAACATCACTATAATCCACAAATAATCCACACCACTCCAGTCCATCAGTTAACATCTGGAGAAGACAAAAACTGAAACAAATCCATCATTAAAATGTTTTTAACTAAAATCTGAGTCCATAATCCATAATAACGCTTCCTCTAGTGAAAAAGTGCATCTGCTGTTGTCTCTCACATCAAAATCCAGCCTCATATTTGTTTAGAGCTGTTTTATCTTGTAAACGCTGCTTGATCTGTGCAGATTTCTCTCCTGATTCAGACCAGAGCACTTTTTCACTGGAGGAAGCGTTATTATGGATTATGGACACAGATTTTAGTTAAAAATGTCTTCATGATGGATTTGTTTCTTACAAACACCCTGCTTTTGTCTTCACAAGATGTTAACTGATGGACTGGAGTGGTGTGGATTACTTGTGGATTATTGTGATGTTTTTATCAGCTGTTTGGACTTTCATTCTGATGGCACCCATTCACTTCCATTGGTGAGCAAATGATGGAGTGCTACATTTCTCCAAATCTGATGAAGAAACAAACTCATCCTAATCTTGGATGGCCTGAAGGTGAGTTTTGGCCGAACTATTGCTTTAATGCTCAAAATGAAGGCAGCTGCATAAATTTTGTCGGAACAGCCTGTTAAGCGTGACTATGAAGCCTTAAAATCCCATCTATGTAGTGTTTAGAACAGAGCTGCGTGTATAACAGCGCTGTATGTTCCCTGCAGAGGCAGATTGTGAAGAAGTACTTCGAGAAGGAAGAGGAACGGCTAGAGTATTTCGAGAAACGTCAGATCAAACACGAGAAGGAAAAGAAAGAGATGGAAGCTGAACAACAGAGGAAGAAGATGGTGAGAGAGGAAACACTCATTTAAAGGAACATTTAAGCAGGGTTATTATAGTTAACTAAAACCAAAACCATAAAAGAAACCATTTTAATTACTTGACATGAAATAAATGTTGACTAAAATTAAATAAAATATAAACAAACTTATGTTATTTCAGCTAGCTGTATATAAAAACAACAGAAGTCTATGCAATGTCCCCATTTCGATAGCAGAGTAAATGTGTGTGTGTTTAAGCTGATGGCAAACACAGATGAAACCCACTTGAGCAGCTGTATTTCAGCTGGAATGTGTGTTTGAGTGATTCCAGATCCGCTCAGACTTGCTGAATATATATTTACTAAATATGAAAGTATGCTGCCGTCTGTCTCTCTGAGGGTCTGAAACACACACGTTTGTGTTTCACACCCCACTGACGCCTGCGGACACACGATGCTGGAGGCTTTCTGGAGGGATTTCAAGACAAACACTTAATGTTTCTGATGTAAGGCAAGACAATACAGGCAAAACCAGTGTTTTTCATGCACTTGTCAATTTTGAGATTTTAGAATATTTGGCTTTTCAGAACATGTTGTTTCAGACTAGTGAAAAGAAAACATCCAAAATGCATATTTGTGTTTATTGCATTTTATGCATTTACATCTGTAGATTTCATTTACAATACATATCTTTAAAAGTTTTCTCCTCCACTTCAGCAGCACTTGCATAAAGTGCACAGCATAAATGAGTACACCCCCTCTGAATAAATATAAAAGATGTATTTCCTTAATGATCACTAATATAATTCATGGAAAGATGGCAAAATTGAAATGTATTAAACATATACTTAATAAAAACAACAAAATATATGCAATATTTTCTGTAAGATAAGTAAATTAGCCAATTTTGTTTAAATGAAGGATTGCAGAAATGAGTACACCCTAGATTTAATTCAGCAAATGTATAATATTCTAGTACTTAATATGTCCTCCAGAACTTTAAGTATACTGCTCTGACTCTCTTGGCACTGAGTGTACAAGTTCATGACAAATTTTCACATCTGTCCTGTTTAACTCCTGGAGGACGACCTTCTTAAATGCTCTGGTCTTTAACGGGGAGTTTTGCTCCGCTCGTCTCTACAGAATCCCCCACAGCTGCTCAAGAGCGTTAAGATTGAGTGAAATACATGTCCACTGAAGGATTTTCACCTTGGGAGAATGAATATCTTCATTGTCATGCTGAGAAAATGCCCAATAATGCACGGAATGAGGGGAGGGTACCATCTTCTGTTTCAAGTTTTTGTATTATATCACACAGTAGTGTGTGAATTCATGACAGCATTGATAAAGCACAACTCCCTCACACCTTCAGCACTCATTCATCCCTATATAAGAGCTTTACTACCACTGAACGTCACTGTGGGTACCAAGCACTTCTCACTGTACTCCTCCTCTAGCAACACCACAACATTTGGATGCTTTTGGATCCAAAATGATTGACTTGGTCTCTTGAGACCAGAGCATGGATTCCCAGAAGTCTCTATTTTGTAAATATGGGCCTTGGAAGAGGTTAAATGAGTTTATTTTGCTTTGGCTACAGTAGTTAATTCTAGTGGTGACAACAACCACGCATGTCACTTCTGCAGGCTGCGTCATACTCTGAGATAAAGTGTCACTCTTTTCATAGCTTTTGCCGGCTCTGAGACAGATTTATAAAATAATATTAAAAGAGAGATGTTATCTCTCCTGCTCTTTTTCTAACAAAAATTCACTCATCACTAAATGAAAACAAAGCGAAGACCTGATTATTTCAGGAGTCCATTGGTTTTGAATGTCGGTGCTACTTCTGCTGTATTTTCACACTTAAAACAATAATTTGGTATTCCTCTTGTACCATTGTCGTCTTATATGCTAAGAAATAAGTCAGATGGCAGTTCTCTCCCAAGTGGTTCCACTGCTGCCAGCATTAAGTCTGAGTATGATTCAGTGGGCTATATAACACTTTTAATTGTCAGGAAATTACTTGTCTTTGGTTCAGTATACTTACCTGTTGATCAAAAATAGCCTTAAACCTATACACATTTTTTTTTTTTTTTATTTGGTAACTTTCAGGAGGGTGTACTCATTTTTGCAACACAACATTTTGTCACTTTGATAAGAAAATCTTATTTTGCTGAATAATTTTCTTTATTCTACCAAACATTCTTTGGTAATTGATCAAGCAGGCTTGTTGGAACATTATATCTCCAAAGAACCCTAATATGTCATCTAAGTAAAGAGTAATTACTGAATTTGTTAAGTTTTAGAGGGGGTGTACTCATTTATGCTGTGCACTGTACACCAAATTTAGCCGTTTTATTCCTCTCTATATTCTGAAGGTTTTTTTACTGAAGGGTTTGTTCGTATATCATACACCTGAGTTTATTTTACTGCACTTTATCCATTTGCGTCTGTTGATTTCGAATACAATCCATATCTTCAAAAGTTTTTTCTCCACTTCAGCAGCACTTACAAATACCAAATTTAACCGTTTATTTCCTCTATATATTCTGAAGGTTTTTACTGAGGGGTTTGTTCACATATCATTCAGACTGATTTATATTAACATTTTATTCTTAAAAACATGGAGAAAATTGATATTTTTCTGTCCGTTGACAGTATTTTTTAATTTATAGAATGAAAAAAAGAGAAATCCAAAATCTCTTCTCTAAAAACCTTTAACTCTATTATGTCTTCAGAATCAAACAAGATTTTTGTACCTGGCTTTATCCAGTGTTCAGATTTATCTTCTGAACGTTTATGCAAATGAGTGAATATTTGATTAAATAATCCATCAATTGCATATTTAACATAATATTTCAGAAAGCTTGTAATACAAATAAAAAATTTGTAATACACTGTAAAAGGTGATGTTCTTCCTCAGTATTTTTGTCTTGTTTTCCAGTACAAATATATAAAAATAAAATCAGGATGCATTTTCTTGAGAAGCAAAATGACATAAGATATTAAGCATTATTGGCAGATATCTTATTTTAAGCACTCAATTTTAATATATTTTTTTCAGAAAACAAGACTTAATCTTGTGTCATTTTGTTTTTCTAAAAAACATATCCTGATTTAAGAATGTTTAAAAATTTGTTCTGGAAAACGAGGCAAAGATACCGAATAAGATTTTTGTTGTTGTTGTAGTGCACACTTGATTTGACTGTTCAGTATGAATACCCTTGGACTCAATAAGCCACATGAAGCTTTGGTCCATATCAAAAACTGTAGTTGAAAATGCCTTTGAACTTTCGTGTTTAACTGCTTGTGTGATTTGTTGTTCATCAGGAGCCGGTGATGCCACTGAAGCTGGAAGAGGAACTGGAGGCAGAAGCGCTGAAGGAATACGAACAGTTTCTGGCTCTGGAGAAGGTCATTTTGAAGAACATGGGCCTCCTGACCGAAACAGAGGACAGCTCAGACGTGTAACACATTAGAAACATCATCATCATCACACTCTAGAACAACCACGAATCTAGAACTTACCAGATGATCTAATAACAAGAGTTCTGCTTTAACTCGTTATGACAAGTTTAATTTAGTTGAGTTCTTATGGAGAAAAATGTGTAGTTTAAGTCATTCTGATTAGAATGATTTAAAAACATTCAGTGCTATTCAGTTAAACTTACTTTTATGCAAATGGAATTTCTTACTGTGTTTGGAACAACATTGCTAATCTAATATTAATTTGAAATCAGATCAAATAAGAATCGAATTTAAACTTAATTTGATTGTTATTGATTAGTTCCAAATTATGATGGAAATTCAATTAGCAAAGTATAAGAATTCTTTTAGTTTTTGACTGCTGCAGCTACAGCAACTTTATTGTTGTGTATTATAAGTTTCCTGAATTTAAAACATTAAGAACCCATTTTTTAAAGCAGGGCAGACGGGGTGTTTTGTTCTTGTAAGCTTATGTGCTCTGACCTTGAAGACTGATTCTTCCTCCGGTTACTGGTCTGAGTGCATCTTCGCTTCCCCTCAGAGCCGTAATCAAACACAGCGGCTTCACCTCCGACAGCTAATCTATAACAGCTTATCTGCTTTCATACGGACACGTTCAGCCACTAATGTACAATATTGATCAAGTTCAGCTCAGCTTGTATCGATTCAGTAGATACTAAGCTTCCTTTTTAAGTGGCGTACGTGACAAGAATTCACATGTGAAGCAGGTTTGGTCAACATAAAGGAGATCTTTATAAAATGCAACTTAATAAAATGCAGCTTATGACTTTCACATCAAATTCATAAAATGCATTTCTCTGGGTAACAGTGAGGCAAAGAAAGGTTTTTAGCAAACCCTAGAGTAATTAATTAATGTGAATTTCATGTATCCACTGAACTGAGTACTGTTTATTGTCTACAATTTAAAAACATAGTACTGATGAAACACGAGAAGAGTAAATTTGTGTGTAAATTGACTACATTCTTGCATAAATTGTCCCATTGAATCAAATACAATAATTTACATATGATTTTACATAATTTATACAGAAATTTAATTCTGACATTTCTTCAAATTCAAAATTGCAAGATATAAACACAATTCTGAGTAAAAAAAAAACAAAAACAAAAAAAAAGTGTAAATTATGAGATATAAACTTAATGAAGTTTTTATCACAATTCTGAGGGGAAAAAAATATTTCATAATTGCAAGATATAAACCTAGAACTGCAAGATATAAATTCACAAATTCTGACATTTC
Source organism: Spinibarbus caldwelli (assembly GCA_039654775.1). Classification (NCBI taxonomy): domain Eukaryota; kingdom Metazoa; phylum Chordata; class Actinopteri; order Cypriniformes; family Cyprinidae; genus Spinibarbus; species Spinibarbus caldwelli. Next base: position 1,750,186 of record CM077261.1, read on the forward strand.
GAATTTGCATTTCAAGATTTTGTTTATATCTCACGGTTCTACCTTTTTAGCAATTCTGAGATAATATCTTGCAATCCTAAGAAAAAAATAAAAAAAGTTCATAATTGTGAGATATAAATTTTACAATTCTGACTATTTTTCTCAGAATTCATAAATTCTCCCTCACAATTCTGACTTTTCTTGGAATTCTGAGTTTATATCTTGTTATTCTGAAAACTGTGAGATCAGAACTTTTATTTTTTGGCGAGATATAAATTCACAATTCTGATATTCCGAGTTTACATCTCACAATTTTGCATTTTTAACTCTCAATTCTAAACTTTTTCTTGCAATTCTGAGTTTCTTTCTTGTTATTCTGAGAAAAAAAGTCAGTAATTGCGAGTAAGAAACTCAGAACTGTAGCAAAAATATTTGAAACTTGAGATAAAAAGTCGCAATTACATTTTTTAATTCAGTGGCAGAGAAAAGCTTCCATAGTAAATAGTAAAGTAGTACACAACTGTTGCATTATATTGCATGAATTTGCATGAATTTCATTTTTTTTATCTTTGAAATAATTTTTTATTTTTATTTTTTTTGCAGTTTTATTTGAGTTTTGTAAAATTTTTGAACTCTTTGTAGATAATCAAGAAAGAGAAATCACAGTTGATGACATTTATAATTCATTCGGTGCATTGGAAATGAAGGTCAAATTGAGCGTGATGCATTGTGGGATACTGTTTTTTTTTTTTCATATTCTGCACATTTTGCCAGTTGTCTTATATTTAAGATGATTAGTGTGCAACAAGTCTAATTCACAAACTCAAGTTAATCTTGCATTTTGTGTGTCTGTTGCATGAAGCCGCATGTCTTCATGAACCAAACAATCACATCTTCTGTTCTGCCTCTGTAACTCTCATTATCCAGCTGCATTACACGTCTATCTCAACATTTTCTTTCTTTAATCTGTTCCTGTTGGGCAAACAAAGGCAGTTTTGACTAAATCTGGCTGTGTTTCAGCAATGATAAAGCTTTCTTCTCCTTTAAGCTCTGTCTGGTACTCTGATAGACGTGTAATTTTACTGCCATTTACGAGCGTGAGCTGCAGAAGTCTGCAGATTTTTAGGTTTAAATACTAAACATACAATGACAGCATCTGCACGATCACCTCTATGAAGTGCTGGCCAATCAAAGGTCATCTCTTCCAGGCAGCCAATCAGAAGGCTCTGCTTGACATCAAAGGGTCTTTGGGATGTGATTGGGCCAATCGCACGTCTGAACTGCAGCCAAATGCTGACAGATGCTCTGGATGTTTATCAAAGAGAGCAGGTGTCGCTGAAGACGCACATCTGCGCTGCTGGAGAAATCAACCTACAAAATGACATTTATCCAGCATACCTGCAGGAGAATGTAGGGGAAACAGGCCAGTAATCTCACGTGTCTCCTCATGGGTTTCAGAAGAGATCTTAATGTCTCAGTGATGGAAGCCTGTTTCCGGCAGTGGATAAAAAATAAATAAATAAATAAAGTTAATTGCAACTTCTTACAATTCCTACTTTTTTCTCGCAATTTTGAGTTTGTCTCATAATCTAAGATAATTGCAAGATATAAAGTCATAATTGCAAGAAAAAGAAGTCATAATTGTGAGATTTTTTTTTTGAAAAAGCCAGAATTGTAAGATATGAAGTCAGAATTGTAAGATATAAATTCTGTAAGATGCAAGTTCTTTTCTCAGAAATACAAGAAAAAAAGTCTGAATTTTGAGATATAAACTCAGACTTCTGCAGAAAAAAGGCCAAATTGTGAGAGAAATTTTTTTCAAGTAACTTAAATTTAAAAAACAATTATTAAGTGGCGGAAACAAAAATTCAGAATTGCGAGAAAAAAGAAGTTAGAATCCTGAGTTTGTCTTGCATTTCTGCATTTTTTTCCTAAAAAAAAAAAATGTAAGAAAAATTCAGAATCGAAAGATACAAAGTGAGAATTGCAAAAAAAATTACATTTTTTTTTAAAAATTATGGCGGAAACAAAAAAGTCAGGGGAAAAAAGCCAGAATTGTAAGATATAAAGTCAGAATTATGTGATATAAACCTGAAATTTTGGGAAAAAAAGTCAGAATTGTGAGATAGCCTAAATAGTTGCAATACCGTTTTTTATTTTTTATTCCATGTCGGTAACAAAAAGTCAGAATAGTGAGATGTACACTCAGAATTCTGGGAAAAAAGGCAGAATTGCGAGTTGTAAACAGAATTTTGAGGGGAAAAAACCCTGAATTTTGAAAAACAAAAAACAAAACAGAATTGCAAAATATATAAACTCAGATTTGTGAGAAAAAAGTCAGAATTCCGAGTTTATTTCTCGCAATTGTGGGGTTAAAAAGTCACCATTAACTGTTTTGTTTTTCATCCTGTGGTGGAAACAAAAAGTCAGAATTGAAAAACAGGGTTGCCAAGACATCAAAGTCTGCATTCAAAACATCTAAATATTGCTAAAACATTTCTCATCAAATGATTTCAGCTACTGTGCACATTCATTTTATAGCTCTAAAATCCCCTGAGACGTGAAATTAGAAATTATAAAAATGGAAGGATTTCCGCAAATATTTTCAGACTTTTGGTCTTTTTTTTTTTTACATGAACTCACCTGATATATTAGACTGATGTTGATTCATCAGTGGTCACATGACATGACATCTCACCAGCTCATGTTCCAGTGACAAATTACAGGAACGTTTGGAACCGAAACGTGAATCCGTGGAGGACAAGCGTGACTCATTGTAGCCGACACTGACCTTCGATTCACATGACCATCTGCAGAAATAAGATGCTAAATATATCCAGACATTTGAAGAAGAACAGTCGAGTCGTCAGGGCTGCATGAAACAAACTTTAATGTGATCATATACTTCTCAATATCAGTACAAAGAATATCTGCTTTAGTTGTACGTTCATTTAAGCACAACCAAACTTTTACAAAAAACCGCAGCAGAGACAAAGGAGAAAAACGGGAATGTTTATCAAAGCAGCTCACAAGTTTCCTTCTTGCTGACCGTAGATCAGTTGCTGTACGACAGGAATCTGATCTCAAATCAGGCTTCAAGAAACCAGGTCAAACACTCCAAAGATGCGGTCACACTAGATTCACATCAATACACATTTAAAAGCATGCATGCTGAAATCTACCAACTGGAATAATTAATATTCAAAATTTATTATTCATAATGTATTCAAATGAGAAGTCTGTATGAATGACATCGTATCCTGTTGCCTATATATATTTTGCAAAAAAGTATGCAAAATTTTTTTGAAAGTTAATACTTTTGCATGCTTAAAATCTAGTGTGACCGTCCCTACTGAGAAGAAACAAACCTCCAGATGACTTTTTATTTACTGGATTTGGTGAGAACACAATTGGTTGATCTCCTTTAAGCCAAGTTATTTCATTGGTTTCTATTTTCTATTTGCTGTGTAACAAGTCCTTTATTTAGATCTTTCAAAAAGAGATTTTCAACCAGACCGTAGCATTGTCACGTGAGAAGCACAATCAGAAAACGAACCGCTCGTGTAAAGATTCAGTCTTACGTTCACAAGACCTGCAAATTTACAACCGAGCCATAAATGTGAGCAGCTGCCAAATGGAGACAAACAGAATTTCACTGTAATTAAAGTAATCTCTATCTACACGCATAAATACATCCCGCAGTAGGAGACACTGAGAAACACTTTTTTTTTTTTTAACCGTAAAGCTTTTGACCAAGCAATGCTCAAATTTCCTGCACTTTCGTGACCACAAAATACCCAGAATCCCTCATAGTTCTGACTGTGGGTTATTTCATTACATAGATCCAACAAAATATATATATTTATTTAAGGCTGATCTACAGGCCAAATACTACAAGGTAGCTGACGAACATTTAAATATGCACAAACTGAAGCGTACGTCACTGAAAATACATATTCCCACTATATTCATACATACATGTGTCTGTCAAATACTGATGAGTTTATATCCCTGGACTGTTGAGTGATGTATTTACAAATAAAATGATGGTTACCATTTAGCTTTTATAATTTTAAGTGAAATATTACCCATTCAGAATGTGTTTAGGGAGCGCCCATCAAAAGCAAAATAAACGTTAGCAATTTTTAAGTTACTTTTTAAAATTTAACCTTAAAAACTTACATTAAAGTTCTGTCTAGCTATCATTAAATATTTATTTTACTACTTACTACGAGCATGTTCAGCTGTCCATAGCTTGTTTAGGGGGACTATTGAAGTATTTTTACAAGGAAAAAACTCAAACAGTCACTGTTTTAATCTCATACGACCACAACCTCAACTAGACCAGCAGCGTTAGTCGCTCCCTGAATGGAAAGGGTGTTGGGTGTCCGATATTGCTGTTGGAGAGCCACCTTCATGCAAAGATTATCTTCAACACAACTGCCTGAAAGTTAAAAGGTAGTAGTTAAAGACTGTGATTAGAGCTGGAACTGAAGGTGGCCTTCCAGGAACAGGACTGGACATCCCTTGTTTAGGGTGCATGGGTTAAGATAAGGTTAGGGTTAGGATATAACATTCAGAGTTTAGGGAGTAGGGTTCAGAGATCACAAACTACTGGCTAACACCACCTTATTACGTCATTTGCATTCAAGACCCCTGATATAGGGTTCAGGATCGTAGGGTTGGTGTCAGGGTACTTAATCCCGCTCCTGGTAATCTACCTTCCCTCTTTAAGTGAAGCTCAAGGCCTTAATTAGCTGGTTCAAGTGTTTTTGGAGGTTACAAGAGACTGGATCTGCAGGAGCAGAAACGATCCCCCTGGTAAGGGTGTAAGGTTTATAATAGGGTTAGGCTATAACACTCAGAGTTTAGGGAACAAGGTGCAAGGATCTCAAACTACCGGCTAACACAATCTTACTAGGTAATTTGCATTTGACACCCCTGATAGGGGTCATTGGGTTGGGGTGTTCAATCCTGCTTCTGGTGATCCACCCTCCTCTTTAAGTGAACCGCAAGACCTTGATTAGCTGGTTCAAGTATGTTTGGAGGGAACTGAAGACTACAGAAAGCTGGATCTCCAGGAGCGGGAACAAACACACCGGGTTAGGATGTGAGGTTTAGGATACGGTTAAGATATAACATTCAGCGTTTAAGGAGTAGGGTGCAGAGATCTCAAACTACTAGATAGTGATGTAGATTTTAGGGTTGTTGAGTTGGGGTGTTCAATCCTGCTTCTAGTGATCCACCCTCCTCTTTAAGTGAACCCCAAGATCTTGATTAGCTGGTTTAAATGCCTTTGGAGGCTACAGGAAGCCAGATCTCAAGGAGCAGGAACAAACTGCCGGTAACGCTGTAAGGTTTAGGATAGAGTTTGGTTACAACATTCAGAGATTCAGGAAGTAGGGTGCAGGGATCTCAAACTACTGGCTAACACCACCTCACTAGGTAATTTGTGATCGAGACCTCTAATGTAGGGTTCAGGGTCATAGGGCTGGGGTTAAGGTACTTAATCCCACTCCTGGTGATCTACCCTCCTCCTCCTCTTTAAGCAAATCCCAAGACCTTGTTTAGCTGGTTCAAGTGTGTTTGGAGGGAACTGAAGACTACAGTAAGCTGGATCTCCAGGAGCGGGAACAAACACCCTGGGTTAGGGTGTGAGGTTTGGGATAGGGTTAAGCTATAACATTCAGAGTTTGGGGAGTAGGGTGCAGGGTTCTCAAACTACCGGATAATGATGAAGATTTTAGGGTTGTTGGGTTGGGGTGTTCAGTCCTGCTTCTGGTGATCCACCCTCCTCTTTAAGTGAACCCCAATAACTTGATTAGCTGGTTTAAATGCGTTTGGAGGCTACAGGAATCCAGATCTCAAGGAGCAGGAACAAACTGCCGGTAACGGTGTAAGGTTTAGGATAGAGTTTGGTTATAACATTCAGAGATTCAGGAAGTAGGGTGCAGGGATCTCAAACTACTGGCTAACACCACCTCACTAGGTAATTTGTGATCGAGACCTCTAATGTAGGGTTCAGGGTCATAGGACTGGGGTTAAGGTACTTAATCCCACTCCTGGTGATCTACCCTCCTCCTCCTCCTCTTTAAGCAAATCCCAAGACCTTGTTTAGCTGGTTCAAGTGTGTTTGGAGGGAACTGAAGACTACAGTAAGCTGGATCTCCAGGAGCGGGAACAAACACCCTGGGTTAGGGTGTGAGGTTTGGGATAGGGTTAAGCTATAACATTCAGAGTTTGGGGAGTAGGGTGCAGGGTTCTCAAACTACCGGATAATGATGAAGATTTTAGGGTTGTTGGGTTGGGGTGTTCAATCCTGCTTCTGGTGATCCACCCTCCTCTTTAAGTGAACCCCTAAACCTTGATTAGCTGGTTTAAGTGTGTTTGGAGGTTACAGGAAGCTGGATTTGCAGGAGCAGGAACAAACTCCCTGTTAAGAGTGTAAGGTTTAGGATAGGGTTAGGCTATAACATTCAGAGTTTAGGGAGTATGTTGCAAGGATCTCAAACTACCAGCTAACACCACCTCACTAGGTAATTTGCATTTGAGACCCCTGATATAGGGTTCATGGCCATAGGGTTGAGGTTAGGGTACTTAATCCCACTCCTGGCAATCTATCTTTCTCCTCTTAAAGCAAATCCCAAGACATTGTTTAGCTGGTTCAAGTGTGTTTAAAGGGTTGGAACTGAAGACTACAGGAAGCCGGATCTCCAGGAGCAGGATCAAACACCCCGGGTGAGGCTTTAAGGTTTAGGATAGGGTTAAGATATAACATTCAAAGTTTAGGGAGTAGGGTGCAGGGATCCTAACCTACCAACTAACACCACCTCAATAGGTAATTTGCATTCAAGACCCCTGATGTAGGGTTCAGGGTCAGGTGCTTAATTCCATTCTTGTGACCTACCTCCTCTTTAAGTGAACCCCAAGACCTTGATTAGTTGGATTAAGTGTGTTTAATTAGAGCTAGAGATGAAGCTGGGTTTCCAGGAAAAGGACAGGACACCGCTTATTTAGGCTGTAAGGGTCAAGATAGGGTTAAGTTTAGGATATAACATTCAGAGTTTAAGGAGTAGGATGCAGGGATCTCAAACAAGGTAATTTGTGTTTGAGATCCCTAATGTAGGGTTAAGGGTTGTAGGGTTGGGGTTAGGGCAGGGAACTCAACATTTCCATGAGCAGGACTGAGTACCCCTGGTTTAGGGATGTATCTGTAGTACCTAGTTTTCCCACCATAAGGCTTCACATCTGTACCTGATCTGGCCATGCCTCTAACAGCAGGCCTCATAAGTGCATTGGTTTTCATCGTAATGATTTGTACCTCTGTAGAAAGTAAAAAGCTCTCGCTGTCGTAAGCACCACCTTAACACAATGAAGGCACCTGGTGCATCCCTCAGGGTTCAATGAGTTCTTCTCATAAGAAGAAAAACAATGACGAGATCAACAACATGGAGACCAGGAGACAAACGAAAACACAAATCAGAAGTGAGGAATGTTGTCTTGTACATGCATCCCAAGTGTGCATGGGAGCAAGAACGTTCCATAGCGTTGATATCTCTAGGGAATCACCACCATATTTCGACTGTCCTTGTAAAGAGTCAGTACCCTATGTTGAGCTTGTTCTTGTTGAGCTCCCTCTCCAGGTTGCCGATTAGAGTGTCAATGCTCTCCTGCAGGTCCCGCAGGTTGACCCTGTTGCTTAGGACTGGGCTGATCTCCTGGATCTTCATGTAAGCCTGGTAGGTGTGCTCTTTGGGTCGGTGCTCCTCGTGATCTAGGAGGATCTGATCGCAGGGGCTTATGGGAAGAGGTTCCTCCACTTGAAGCTTGTCCAAAACTACTGTATTCTCTTCCTCACTCACTTCCTCTTCCTCTTCTATCTGCATTTCCTCAACCCTCTCCACTGCCTCGTCCAACTCGGGCAACTCTTGTTCGGAGACTACTTCTCCAGTACCCTTCGATAAGTCCTCCTGTCCTGCGTTCGGAGGTTCTTCACTGGGAACGTCGTCATAGTCTGCCTCCTCTGGGCAGTTCGGTTGGAGGTACGTTTCCCGGCATCCGCTCCAGTCGCCAGCATAGCGGTTACTGGGACTGTCCAGACGGCCAGCTCTGGGACGCAAAACACCTGCCATGTCCGCCTCAGTTAGATTCAGCACCTGTGGACGCTCTTTCCTCCTCCTTACAGCACCCGTCACTGCTGGAAGTGACTCCAATGAGGCAGGAACCGGAGATGAAGATTTACCTTGAGCGTCCACAACTGTGAAATAAGACAATAAACGATGGGTTTAATCATTTGATTATAAATTAACAATACATTTCAGATAATGAGAGAATACAGTCAAACCAAAAATTATTCAGACACCAGATATAATTTTTGATATTTTTTTTTTACTACTGGTGCAGGACACTATAGTTAATTTATGTAAGTGAGGATAGCAAAATAAAGTAAACTGTGACATATTATACCCCAAAATTTTTCATACAGTGGACTACCAGTAAAATTTATAAAAATCTGAGACCAAAAATTTGATTTGACACTTTGACCTTACCATGTTTTGTTACATACCTTTCTATCAAAGTTATCTGACATTATCAAGATGAATTCGTTCTGACACACTTTAACTCTTGAGTTCTTGTCATATTTACTACCATTTTCTAAACTATAGCAAATAAACTATGATAATGTAAGAAATCTTGAAGGTGTCTGAATAAATTTTGGTTTGACTGTATATGGAATAACCAGTGTTGGGGAAAGTACTTTGAAACTGGTCAAACTAAAAGCAACTCAAATGTGAAAATGGTAAGCTACTAACAAAAAGCATGTCACTACAGTGAAGCTAGTACAGGAGGTAATATCTTTGTACACACATAATATGATATAAAATATTTTATCATTTTAGTTACTCCCCAAGACTGGCAATAATATATGTGGTTTTACTATGAAAAACTCAAAGCATGCAGAACAAATGAGATACATGCTTCAAAACCCCAAACAAACTCAAAGATCCTAACTACTGACAACCTGTATTGTTAAAAGCGCTATATAAATAAAGGTGACTTACTGACACCAACCCAATTTGGCTAAACCTCAAATACTTTTTGTTGAACTTGGCCAAACTCTATAAAACCTTCTACTTGCCAAGCCCTACAAACCCTCCAAACTTGCCACAAAAGTCGTAAACCTGATAAATATGGTGAAGGACAGGACATCAGGCAAGCTATCAGTATTTTTAGCTTCTATTTGTACAAATCTGTGTGCTAGCAAGATATTGAGATAGTGTCATGAAGGGCTAGCGGAGGACACACAAAGCACACCCGTTTAATCCTGTTTACCTGTCCCGATCTGCCCTCTAAACCCTCTGAGGATTTTAGCTGTGGTCTACATGTGATGGGACAAGCAAAATAAACAAACAAGTACAAATAAATATACAAAATACAACTGAGTACTATACAATTAGCTTTTTAGGCCCTTAGCCTTAACAAATTATGTTGTTTTTACAATAAGAGTACTTAAAGAACGTTAAAGCAGGCTTAAGGCAAGAATTTCTATGTACACACAACCTAATCAATTCTAAGTTCTGTTTAAAATAGAAAGGCATGCTTTAGAAACAGAGTTTTGATAAAATTGATTTAAATAAATAAATGGAAATGTAATAAAAAATGTTTTTACTGAAAAACAAAACACATTAACTAATATATATATATATATATATATATATATATATATATAAATTAAATAAACGGAACTAATTTAAACTAATTAAAATAGATTAAAATTACTAAACCTTAAATTTAAGATAAATTTAAGCTATATTCTATTGAATATTTTCTTAAACTTAAAGTTTAGACTTGATGTTCAAATATTTTCACTGGAAAACAACAACAACAGCAAGATTTAAATAAGTAAATAAAAATTAATTCAAATTAATAAATGAAAACGTGATTTAAATAAATGAATAAAAATAGATTAAATACATTAAAGATATTTTGTCTAAAAATTTAGACTTGATGTACAGATATTTTACTGGAAAATAAGACAAAAACTTATTTTTTTTTTGCAGAATTTTTCTCCTTATCATGGTACATTGTCCAAAAAACATGCTAGGCTACTTTTGGGTGCCTTTTATGTTAGTAAAATCTCAAAGTTAATGCAACTCTGAAATACCCTGTAGAAATCTTTATATGTGCACATAATTCAAGAAAACAACAAACACACAGACACTAAAGAATATGCATCAATATATCTTGTGCCCATGTGGGGAGACACACAGTTTGACACACAAGAAGACAAAAAGACAGCCATCCAGGCCTCATGGGAGTTTCTCCACGCCTGACGGAGGCTCTTTTGCAGCAAGAGGCCCCTCTAAACGGGCCGATTGTTCAGAGGGTGAGGCGGGCGGGTTGGCCGGAGTTGAAGGTTAAGACAGGAATGTGCGTAATTATAGACTGAGGTTTACTGTACTGTTTCTGCGAGCTGGAGGAAGTCACGCACACAGCAGAAAACTGTCTGAAAGCACAGCCTGTCAGTGTGATTAAAGCCTGACATGAGTTTTATGAGACGACCCCGAGACACACAACAGAGCCTTAAAGGAACAGCTCACCAAGCACGACACGCTTGTGTGGTTTTAAAGCCACATGACTTTCTTTCTTTTGTGTTTGTGGGAGAAATGTATCATACAGGGCCTAAACTTTTGCAAAAACTACCTTCAAATGGCTGGTGTATTATTTAATTTAAAAACAGGAAGATACTACTACCACTACTTAAGACCGAATGATGATGAAAGGAATGTAATAGCAGTTTCTCTGTTATCCACACTGTTTTCAATGATAATAATAATAATAATACTTATGATAAATAATTGTATTTTATTAAATTATCCAAATTAAACAAATGAATAAATCATATATTATTACAGCAATAATACTATTTTACTTTAAAAAATATAAATTATATAGTACTAAAACTACAATAATAAGAATAATAATAATAACAACAACAACAACAACAACAATACTAAAACCACTACTTAGGACTGAATGGTGATGAAAGTAAATGTAATAGCAATTCTTCTGTTATCCACACTGTTTTAAATATAATAATAATAATAATAATAATAATAATAATAATAATAAACAACAACAACAATTATTATTATTAAAAATAATTTTATTTGAATAAATTTTTTAAATTAAACAAATTAATAAAGAATATATTGTTACAGCAATACTACTGTTTTACTGTAAAAAATACTAATGTATTACTATTACTATAAAACAACAATACTAATGTATTACTATTATTATTGTCAGCATAATTTATTTTATTGACTTATTAAAATTAATTCACTATAATAATAATAATAATAATAATAATAATAATAATAGTTTACATTATTCAAATTAAACACTACTTTTACTATTAATTGAACTGTAAAAAAGTTTTATTTTTTTAAGTATATATATATATATATATATATATATATATATATATATATATATACACACACACACACACACACACACACACACACGTGCATCTCAAAAAATTAGATTATCGTGAAAAAGTAAATTTTTTCTTGTAACTTATTTCAAGTAAAACTTTCATATTTTTTAGAATCATTACATGTAAAGTAAAACATTTCAAAAGTTTTTTTTTGTTTTAATTTTGATGATTAGAGCTTACAGCTCATTAAAGTTAAAAATCCAGCATCTCAAAATATTAGAATATTTGCCTTTGAGTTTCATTAAATGACCATCCCTACAATATAAATTCCGGTTATCTCTTGTTCTTTGAAACCACAATAATGGGGAAGACTGCTGACTTGGCAATGGTCCAGAAGACAATCATTGACTCCCTCCACAAAGAGGGTAAGTCACAGAAGGTCATTACTGAAAGGGCTGGCTGTTCACAGAGTGCTGTATCAAAGCATATTAAAAGCATAGTTGACTGGAAGGAAGAAATTGGCTAGAAAAAGGTGCACAAGCAACAGGGATGACCGCAAGCTTGAGAATACTGTCAAGCAAAGCTGATTCAAACACTTGGGAGAGCTTCACAAGGAGTGGACTGAAGCTGGAGTCAGTGATCAAGAGTCACCACGCTCAGACGTCTTCAGGAAAAGAGCTACCAAGCCACTTCTGAAACAGAAACAACGTCAGAAGCATCTTACCTGGGCTAAGGAGAAAAAGAACTGGACTGTTGCTCAGTGGTCCAAAGTCCTCTTTTCAGATAAAAGTAAATTTTGCATTTCATTTGGAAATCAAGGTCTGGAGTCTGGAGGAAGACTGGAGAGGCACAGAATCCAAGCTGCTTGAAGTCCAGTGTGAAGTTTCCACAGTCAGTGATGATTTGGGGTGCTGTGAGATCTGCTGGTGTTGGTCCAATGTGTTTTATCAAGTCCAAAGTCAATGCAGTCGCCTACCAGGAGATTTTGGAGCACTTTATGCTTCCATCTGCTGACAAGCTTTATGGAGATGCTGATTTCCTTTTCCAGCAGGACTTTAGCACCTGCCCACAGTGCCAAAACCACTTCCAAGTGGTTTGCTGACCATGATATTACTGTGCTTGATTGGCCAGCCAACATGCCTGACCTGAACCCCATATGGAATCTATGGGATATTTTCAAGAGAAAGATGAGAAACAGTTGATCCAACAATACAGACGAGCTGAAGCTCAATAGTGCCTCAGCAGCACCACAGGCTGATCGCTTCCATGCCACACCTCACTGATGCTGAGCCCCGACCAAGTATTGAGTGCATAAATGAACATACTTTTAAACATAACTTTATATAACTTGAACTTTTCTGTTTTGCAAATCCTTTTTTTGATTGATCTTAGGAAATATTTTGAGATGCTGGATTTTTGACTTTCATGAGCTATAAGCTCTAATCATCAAAATTAAAAAAAAAAAAAAAAAAACAAACCTTTGAAATGTTTTACTTTACATGTAATGAATCTAGAATATATGAAAGTTTCACTTTTGAAATAAGTTATATATATATATATATATATATATATATATATATATATATATACCTGTATATATATATATGTATGTATGTAATACAAGGGATATGTAATATAAGGGATACATATATATATGCAAGGGATAAGTATCGCTTTTCATTTATTCTCTTTCCTATTACTTGTTTCACTTCTCTTTCAGTTTTTATAACCATTTCTTACTTGTATGTTTGGTACAGTTATTTTTTTAGGATTACTGTTAAACTAATGTAGTTTGATTTGTATATGTTATCTATTTTAATTTTAGTTACAGTTGTAGTTATGTTTGTCATTTTATTAGTTTTTTTTCTATTATGTCTGTATAAGTTATTTATTAAGTTTTAGTTTTATTTAATTTGAGTTATTTTAGTACTTCAACAAACTACATGGAAATGAAATAATATTGAATTTATGGATATGTGTGTGTGTACATACACGTAGTTGTTTTTGGTGTTTGGCTTAGTTTTATGTTAGAATCATTATTACACTGTTATACCTTTTGTTCTCTTAATATTTTGAATTGTTTGTAGCTTTATTTTGTTTTCATTTAAATGTTAAGTTTAGAAATTTTGTCATATGCATTTCTCATTTATATATTTATATATATATATATATATATATATATATATATATATATATATATATATATATATATATATATATATATATATATATAAAATTTACTATAACCACAATAAAAAAATTCTTATTATTGTTGTTGTCATTACTATTATTATAAATAATTATTTTATTTTGTAATTATATTATATATTTTTTTTTTTATTTTTTACAAATAATTACTTATCCAATTTAAACAAAATCAATTCTAATGTACTGTTAAATAAAAAAAAAAATTATATATAATTTAATAAAGTTTATTATTATTTGACAGAACAACAGTAACATTACAATACTAATATTCATGGCTATAACTTTTTTTTTGCAGAAAAACACATGGTGACCTTAAATCTTCTCTTTATTTTTACAATCAATTTATAAATGATTCTCAATACAAATTTGGGAAGAAGCACCATAAAACTCTCTCAACAACTTTTTGCCTTGTATCTTTCTGCGTTTCACAGGAGAGATGAACACTGGTTTGAAAGGAATGTGTGCATGATGAACTCTAGTGAAATGGTGTGAGTCTCACCTGGCCAGAGCTGGAGCAGGTAATGAAGCACCTCGATGTGTTTCTTGAAGTGCAGAGCGCTGGCCAGCTCCTCGGAGTCGATGAAGACGCGGTTCCCGTGGCAGGACGCCTCCTGTCTCTGGCTGAGCAGAACCGGCCCGAAACACACCGCCAAGTTCTGACAGGTCATCTTATTCACTTCATGATGGGACGCCACGCGCTTCAGGTGATCCAGAAGCTTCCGCAGGGTCACCTGACGCACAAACACACACATTAGAGAACAGAAATTTATTCTGAGATATCAGAATACATATATGTGTGACCCTGGAGCACAAAACCAGTCTTAAGTAGCACAGGTATATTTGTAACAATAGCCAAAAATACATTGTTTGGGTCTAAATTATCTATTTTTCTTTTATGCCAAAAATCATTAGGATATTAAGTAAAGATCATGTTCCATGAAGATATTTTGTAAATTTCCTACCGTAAATATTTCAAAACTTAATTTTTGATTAGTAATATGCATTGCTAAGAACTTTAAAGGCGATTTTCTCAATATCTAGATTTTTTGCACCCTCAGATTCCAGATTTTCAAATAGTTGTATCTCAGCCAAATATTGTCCTATCCTAACAAACCATACATCAATGGAAAGATTATTTATGTAAAGCGATAGACGTTATAAAAAGAAAAATGGTTTATGAATACAAAAATAAATAAATGAGATAAAAATAAACAAATGCTAAATATATTCAAATAAGTAAATAAATATAAAATTAATAAATGTAAAAACACAAAAAATAATATATTTTTTAAATAATTACTAAAAAAGGTTAAAATGAACAAATAAATACAAATTAGACAAAAAATACATAAAAATAGATTAAAATAAGTAAATAAATAATATAAATAAATGTAAAAATCTAAAGGAAATAATAAAAATATAGAAACAGTAGAAATTAGTAAATAAATCAGTAAGTAAATAAATGTAAAATAAAATTACATTAGATAATATATTTATTCAGCTTTCATTTGATTTATAAATCTCAATTTCAAAAAATTGACCCTTATGAGTGGTTTTGTGATCCAGGGTCACATATGTTCCTTGCAGAACATTCTGGTACCTTCTCAACCTCCGGCAGGATCTCCAGCAGGCTGACGGCGTGATCCGAGTCGGTCGAGTCGTTCTCACAGCCGCTGATTCCCATCTGCAGCGGCCTCTTGGCCATCGAGTCCAGAACAGATTCATACAGCGGCTTTGTGATGAGCGGATGAGGAAGCTCACGGAGGTAGTCCTTCAACACGCCTGCAGAGAAACAAACACACTGCCACTGTGAGCCTGTGCTGTCTTATGGATGTTATCTGACTTTTACGTTTGCTATTTGTTGTTGCTGTTTTTTTCTCTCTTTTTCTAACTTTGTAAATCGATAGACATTACAAAAAGAAAAATTCTTTATAAATAAATAAATGAGATTAAAATAAATAAATAAAAATTTAAAATAAAACAAAAATGAATAAATGCAAAATAGATTAAAATAAGTATATATAAAATGAATAAATGTAAAATAACAATTTAAAAATTAAAAATACATTAAAAATAAACAAAGAATGAATTTAAATAAATGCACATTAGACTAAAATATATAAAAATAGATTAAAATAAGTAAATAAATATAAATTAATGTAAAATAATACATTAAAAAATGTAAAAATAAATAAAAATAATAAAAATACAAAACAGGAATTAAAACAGAGTAGAAATTAGTAAATAAAAAAAATTATAATAGATAACTATATAAATAAACAATTATTAAAATAAGTAAATAAATGAACTGTGGAATATAACAATGTGGAATATAAATTAATAAATGTAAAAAAAAATACAAAATAGATTTAAACAAATAAATGTAAATTAATATATAAAAATGTTAAAATAAATAAATAAAAATAAGACTAAAAATATGAATAAATGAACAGATTTAAATAAGATTAAAATAAGTAAACAAATAAATAAATGTATAAATAAATGAAAAATGTAATAAAATAAATACATATATACACTATAACGCATAGAAAAAATAAATCTAATATAATAAATGTAACAACAGAGACTAAGTATTTTGAAATTTACTGTATAATATTAAACTTTCAAAGTATAAATTAAGTCTTTATACAAGAAACTATATAGATATGGAGTGAAGAACTTTGATTTATCTCCAGCGGAGAAGATGTATCATGAGGTAGTGACAGTCTGCTATTGGTTAGTCAAGCACATAGTCCCGCCCCCAAACTCACACCATTGGTTGAGCCAGATGTTGATATATCAGGCCTCTCAATAAAACAGATCTACGTTTTGTGTTTTATTCTTCAGGAAGTCTACTAAATGTACATCTCCATTAACAGAAATGTAATTAGTCACTTTAAATCTGACAACAGACTAAGATCTGCTGATTCAGTGAGATGAAACTAACTGACAAATGAAAGGAAATATCATCTGGAGTGTGTTTCTCCAGGGCTTTGATTAGCTGGATTGGCTCCTGGAAGAGCCAGAGGAAGAGCTATTGTTGTGTTTTTGTGGAGATGGTGGAATTTGGCCCGGAATGTTGAGGTTGGGAACAATGAGAGAAGGAACGGAACCAGATGCAGAATTCACACCTGAGCAACTAGAGACTAGAGACTGAGCAAAAGAAATTAATAATTCTATTCATCAAGGACGCATTCAATTGATCAAAAGTGCCAGTAAAGACATTTATAATGCTACAAAAGTTTTCTATTTCAAATAAATGCTGTTCTTTTGAACTTTCTATTCATCTGTGAATCCTGAAAAATAAAATGTATCACAGTTTCCACAAAAATATTCAACAGCACAACTGTTTTCAACATTGATAATAATCAGAAATGTTTCTTGAGCAGCAAATCAGCATATTAAAATGATTTCTGAAGGATCATGTGACACTGAAGACTGGAGTAATGATGCTGAAAATTCAGTTTTGATCACAGAAATAAATTACAGTTTAACAGATATTCATATAGAAAACAGTTATTTTAAATAAAAAAAAATATTTCAAAATTTTACAATTTTTTTGATCAAATAAATCAGCCTTGGTGAACAGAAGAGACTCTTTCAAAAACGTTACATGTAGGTATTATCACGGCCAAAAGCCAGTGCTGATGCTGCAGTATTTCTGTAAGTTACTGACAGAGAGTTTTTCACAGGCCAATTAACAGACTGTGAATAGAAGCGCTAATTCAGGCAGATGCGACCTTTGACCTAGGAAGTGTATGTGACAGCAGAATGTCACAGGCAACTAAAGAAAACAGACAAGAATATTCACACACACACAGCCAGTCTATTTTCTGTATTCAAACTTGTGTATGTGTGTGATTATATTGTTCTGAGTCAGCATCTTTCTGCACTGTTTGTACAACAAGGTCGAGACCTGATGCAGTTTTTAAAACACTTTTTCACATTTTCACAACACTTGAGTGCAGGAGGATTGGCATATCAATCTGTGTGTGTGTGTGTGTGTGTGTGTGTTTGTTTTGTGGGTTCATTTAATCTCACAGCTGTGAGTCAAACGCCATCTGTGTGAGTTCACACACAAAGACACACACTTGTTAATGACTTTGCATGTCTTTTCAGAGTGAGACACACACACACACACAAACAGTGGATGGGGGAAGGGAACAGCATATGGACTACAGGAGTGATGAACTGACTTCAGTCCTCCAGAATATATATATGTGTGTGTGTGTGTGTGTGTGTGTGTGTGTGTGTGTGTGAGTGTGAGAGAGAGAGAGAGAGAGAGAGACCTGGACCACAAAACTAGTCAGAGTCAATTTTTAAAAAAAAAAAATTTATACATCATAAATAAGCTTTCCACTGATTTCCACTGGTTTGTTAGGATAGGACAATAACTGGCAAAAATACAACTACATGAAAATCTGGAATCTGAGGGTGCAAAAAAATCAAAATATTGAGAAAATCGCCTTTAAAGTTGTCCAAATTAAGTTCTTAGCAATGCATATTACTAATCAAAAATTAAGTTTTGAAATTTACAAAATATCTTCATGGAACACGATCTTTACTTAATATCCTAATGATTTTTGGCATAAAAGAAAAATCTATAATTTTAACCCATACAATGTATTTTACATTTACATTTAGTCATTTTGCAGACGCTTTTTTCCAAAGCGACTTACAATTGGGGAATACATAAAGCGATTCATCTTAAAGAGGCAATCAGACAGAGGAAGTGCTCGTAATACCAAGTCTCAGGCATTGTTCAAATAAGTACAAGCTAGAAAGGGAAGGAATAAATAAAGAGAAAAAGTTTATATATATATATATATATATATATATATATATATATATATATATATATATATATATATATATATATATATATATATATATATATATTTTTTTTTTTTTTTAATTATTTATTTATTTTTTTATTTAGGATGATGTCAGGTAGTGTTGAGGTAGTGTCGAAAGAGATGAGTTTTCAGCTGTCGCTTTAGTCAGGGATCCAGCATTCCGGATAGGGGTGGGAAGATCATTCCACCAGCCAGGAGCAGTGAACGAGAATGTTCTGGAGAGTGATTTTGAGCCTCTCTGTGATGGTACCACGAGGCGTCACTCATTAGCAGATCTCAGACTTCTGGAGGGAATGTAGATTCTCAATAGTGAGTGGAAGAAGGTGGGCGCAATGTCTTGAACTTGATGCGAGCTGCAACTGGTAGCCAGTGCAAGGAGATAAAGAGAGGTGTAACATGGGCTCTTTTGGGCTCATTGAAGACCAGTCGTGCCGCTGCATTCTGAATCATTTGTATAGGTTTGATTGTGCATGATGGAAGTCAAGCCAGAAGAGCATTGCAGTAGTCCAGCCTAGAAATGACAAGGGCCTGGACAAGAAGTTGTGCAGCATGCTCTGTTAGAAAGGGCCTGATCTTTCTGATATTGTATCAGAGATGGGCACTCGAGTTAGTGACTTGGACACGAGTCGCATTTTTATAGACTTCAGACTTGACTTCAGACTTGACTCGACTCAAGGAGGACTTGTGAATATTTTAAAAGCAACTCGAGTCTTTTATCCTTAAATAGGCTACTTATAGCCTAACTGATTTTCAAAAGGCGGAGCGCATCCGGACCCCGGCATCCATCTGGACTGCGAGCCGTAACAGCAGCACCATTTTAGTGAGCAGCGTGTCAAAACAGGGGAGCGGATCACATAACAAGCGCTCAGGGTCGTTTATGGTAAATATATTTCAGCGCTATATCGTCTAGTATTTTTATCTAAAGCCAAATGCGCTTTATTCAAGCCCTTTCAGCTCTGTGTGCTTTCTCTCTCTCTCTCCGGACACGCGCCGACGCCAAGTTTAAGAGCTGCGGATGGCGCCATAATTTTAACAACAACAGAAACACGGTGGGTGAGCAGCAGCAAAATTACAGATTACCTACTTTCACTAAAACACAGCAGAAAAAAAAAACAATGCTGCAAATATATTTATTTATTTATTTTTTTTACTATCAATTTATCTATCTATAACCTATGACTCTGACAAGCTATTCAAACCAGATGTGACAAGACGTTTCTGACATTTAGCATTATTAATCTGTAGGCTAAGAACATATTCAAAAAATATGTAGGCCTAATTATAATTGGGAAAGTTGCTGTTAGATGGCTAGGATGGAATTTAAACTTTGAAACTGTTAGTTAACTTTCTTTTCTGCTCAAGATGAAAACGTTTTGATTATTGTAGCTACATTGTTTTAGTAGGCTAGATACTGCTTTTACGTAAACTATTATAATAGTATAGATTTCAGGAGGAAAACCCTGAAAAGAATTTTTTTTTTTTTTTTTTTTTTTTTTTTTTTGCCAAATGGCCTCGAATGTATCTAAATGTAAAAATACAATACTTTTTTCTTTTTTTTTTTATCCGGACCTTTGCTTGGAAGAAAATACTGTATAGAGGCCACATGTCTTGGAACTTTTATTAAATACCCCTGATTTATCTCATAAAGAAATACTTTATTTGTATGGTTTTGTAATATCTGTGTCAAATATTTCCTTATGTGTCATGGTAGATCAGACTCTTATTATAGAATCTGATTACAGAAAAACTGTTTTGAACATGATAATGGATTAAAACAATCAACAGGCTGGATGTACATTAACCTTACATCTTAACGCCTTTTTTTTTTTTTTTTTACAAAGCATATCATAGACCATATACAGGTGCATCTCAATAAATTAGAATGTCGTGGAAAAGTTCATTTATTTCAGTAATTCAACTCAAATTGTTGAGACTGAAATGCACACAGACTGAAGTAGTTTAAGTCTTTGGTTCTTTTTAATTGTGATAATTTTGGCTCACATTTAACAAAAACCCACCAATTCACTATCTCAACAAATTAGAATACTTCATAAGACCAATTAAAAAAAAAACAAACAAAAAAAATAAATAAATAAAAAACCTTTTTTAGTGAATTGTTGGCCTTCTGGAAAGTATGTTCATTTAATGTATATGTACTCAATACTTGGTAGGGGCTCCTTTTGCTTTAATTACTGCCTCAATTCGGCGTGGCATGGAGGTGATCAGTTTGTGGCACTGCTGAGGTGGTATGGAAGCCCAGGTTTCTTTGACAGTGGCCTTCAGCTCATCTGCATTTTTTGGTCTCTTGTTTCTCATTTTCCTCTCGACAATACTCCATAGACTGTCTATGGGGTTCAGGTCTGGTGAGTTTGCTGGCCAGTCAAGCACACCAACACCATGGTCATTTAACCAACTTTTGGTGCTTTTGGCAGTGTGGGCAGGTGCCAAATCCTGCTGAAAAATGAAATCAGCATCTTTAAAAAGCTGGTCAGCAGAAGGAAGCATGAAGTGCTCCAAAATTTCTTGGTAAACGGGTGCAGTGACTTTGGTTTTCAAAAAACACAATGGACCAACACCAGCAGATGGCATTGCACCCCAAATCATCACAGACTGTGGAAACTTAACACTGGACTTCAAGCAACTTGGGCTATGAGCTTCTCCACACTTCCTCCAGACTCTAGGACCTTGGTTTCCAAATGAAATACAAAACTTGCTCTCATCTGAAAGAGGACATTGGACCACTGGGCAACAGTCCAGTTCTTCTTCTCCTTAGCCCAGGTAAGATGCCATTTAGCCATTTGACGTTGTCTGTGGTTCAGGAGTGGCTTAACAAGAGGAATACGACAACTGTAGCCAAATTCTTTGACATGTCTGTGTGTGGTGGCTCTTGATGCCTTGACCCCAGCCTCAGTCCATTCCTTGTGAAGTTCACCCAAATTCTTGAATCGATTTTGCTTGACAATCCTCATAAGGCTGCGGTTCTCTCGGTTGGTTGTGCATCTTTTTCTTCCATACTTTTTCCTTCCACTCAACTTTCTGTTAACATGCTTGGATACAGCACTCTGTGAACAGCCAGCTTCTTTGGCAATGAATGTTTGTGGCTTACCCTCCTTGTGAAGGGTGTCAGTGATTGTCTTCTGGACAACTGTCAGATCAGCAGTCTTCCCCATGATTGTGTAGCCTAGTGAACCAAACTGAGAGACCATTTTGAAGACTCAGGAAACCTTTGCAGGTGTTTTGAGTTGATTAGCTGATTGGCATGTCACCATATTCTAATTTGTTGAGATAGTGAACTGGTGGGTTTTGTTAAATGTGAGCCAAAATCATCACAATTAAAAGAACCAAAGACTTAAACTACTTCAGTCGGTGTGCATTGAATTTATTTAATACACGAGTTTCACAATTTGAGTTGAATTACTGAAATAATTGAACTTTTCCACGACATTCTAATTTATTGAGATGCACCTGTATTTTGTCTATAGCCTATAAAACAGCTTCGTAAATATGAAGATTTCAATACGCGAGGATTCTGAATAGGATTTTTTTAGCGAGCCATTAAATGACTTGAGACTCGACTCGGACTTGTGACCAAAGACTCGAGACTTGACTCAGACTCCAGCGACAAAGATTTCAGACTTGACTCAGACTCCAAGTTAAAGACGTGAACATCTCTGTGTTGTATAATGCAAACCTGCAAGAGCAGTCGAGCAGTCTTTGCAATGTGGTCTTTGAAGGTCAGCTGGTCATCAAAGATTACACCAAGATTTCTGACCGAAGTTGATGGGGTAATTGTAAAAGAACCTAGCTGGATGGTGAAGTCATGCTGTAGAGTTGGAGTGGCAGGGAAGACAAGAAGCTCAGTCTTTGCCAGGTTGAGCTGTAGGTGATGTTCTTTCATCCATGCCGAGATGTCCGCCAGGCAGCCTGAGATCCATGCAGCTACCGTTGGATCATCTGGTTGAAAAGAGAGATAGAGCTGTGTGTCATCAGCGTAGCAATTGTAGGAGAAGCCATGTGCCTGTATGATGGGACCCAGTGATGCAGTGTATGTGGAGAAGAGAAGGGGTCCAAGGACTGATCCCTGTGGAACCCCAGTAACCAGTTGATGTGCTGTGGATACCTCCCCTTCCCAGGCCACCCTGAACGACCTACCAGTGAGACAGGATTCAAACCAGCAAAGTGGAATCCCTGTGATGCCCAGTGATGAGAGGGTAGACACCAGGATCTGATGATTGACAGTGTCAAAAGCAGCAGATAGATCCAGCAGAATGAGAACTGATGATTTGGAATCAGCTTTTGCAATCCGCAAGGCTTCAGTGACTGAGAGTAGAGCAGTCTCGGTTGAATGGCCACTCTTGAAACCTGACTGGTTAGTGTCCAGTTTGTTGTTCTGTGAAAAAACAATGATACCTGGTTGAAAACAACTCATTTGAGTGTTTTCGCTATGAATGGAAGGAGAGAGACAGGTCTGTAGTTTTCTATAAGAGAAGTGTTTAATGTAGGTTTTTTGAGCAGTGGGGTTACCCGGGCCTGCGTGAATGCAGTGGGGAAGGTGCCTGTGAGGAGGGATGTGTTGATGATGTGTGTGAGTGCTGGTAAGAGTGTGTGAGAGATTGCTTGGAGAAGGTGTTTTTAAATTAAATTGGAGAAGGGGATTGGGTCTAAAGGACATGTTGTAGGATGGCTGGAGAGGAGAAGTTTGGATACTGCTGCCTCTGTGAGGGGACAGAAGGAGAAGATGGGAGTTTTAGCAGTGGATGTGGTTGGTTGGAGGTCCTGTGTGTGTGGAGTTGAGAACTGACTACTGATTGTTCTAGTTTTGTCTGTGAAGACAAGCTGTTACAGAAGTGGTGGGAGGTGGTGGAGGGGGACAGAGGAGAGAATTAAATGTTTTGAAGAGTGTCTGGAGCACTGTTAATCTTGTGGAAATATGAGGATTTGGCGGTGTGGACTTCAGCAGAGAAAGATGAAAGCAAAGACTGATACCTACTCAGGTCTGACGGATCTTTTGATTTGTGCCATTTTCTCTCTGCTGCCCTGAGTTTGGCCTGATGCTCACGAAGAACATCAGATAACCAGGGGTTAGAAGAAGCAGCCTGTGCTGGTCTGGAGGAGAGAGGACAAATGTCGTCTAGACAAGAGTTTAAAATAGAGCATAAAGTGTCAGTAGCTGCATTCACATCCAGAGATGAGAAATGGGTAGGTGAAGGAAGAGAGGAGGATACTACAGAGGAAAGATGGGAGGGTGAAAGGGAGCGTAGGTTTTGTCTAAAAGTAACTGGTATAGGGGTTGGTGGCACACAGGTAGCAAAATGTAGTTTAAATGTAATGAAGAAATGTTCGGAGATATGTAGTGGTTCTACCAAAATGTTGTCTGCAGTACAATTGCGTGTGTAAATTAAATCAAGTTGGTTGCCTGATTTGTGCGTGCTTGTTGTGGTAAGGCGTCTGAGATCAAATGAAGCAAGGAGAGAATGGAAGTCTGTAGCATAAGGCTTGTCTAGATGAATGTTGGCTGTTGCTACAAATATATCTGTACTCCTGAAGACTTGTTTTGTGCTCCAGGGTATATTAAATATAAAGACAGAAAGATATATACAAATATAGTGGTAAAATGAAGAATAGCTAATTATAACTCTGGTCAATCATATATATATGGTCTTACAGATACAGTAGCAAAAACAGATGCTGATTGGTTGGCTGGTGGCCAGGTGCATGATGGGACTTTGAGCCACATGTTGGATCAAAAGGCAAATAAACACCACCTGCTCATACAACATTATACAGCGGGCATCAACCTCTCTCTCTCTCTCACTCACACACACACACACTGAATGCTGTGAAATACGACACAGAAGCTTCAGTGTGTTTAACACACAACTGAGATTAAATACATAAAGCTGCACTTTATCAAACTCAACTGCACAATATCAGCAGCAAACCTGTGCTCACCAAGGCTGCATTTATTGGAGTAAAAATACAGTAAAAACTGTAAAAATTGTGAAATATTATTACAATTTAAAATAGCTGTTTTCTATGTGAATATCTGTAAAACTGTAATTTATTTCTGTGATCAAAGCTGAATTTTCAGCATCATTACTCCAGTCTTTAGTGTCACATGATCCTTCAGAAATCATTCTAATATGCTGATTTGCTGCTCAAGAAACATTTCTGATTATTATCAATGTTGAAAACAGTTGTGCTGCCCAATATTTCTGTGGAAACTGATACATTTTATTTTTCAGGATTCACAGATGAATAGAAAATTCAAAAGAACAGCATTTATTTGAAATAGAAATCTTCTGTAACATTATAAATGTCTTTACTGTCACTTTTAAACAATTGAATGCATCCTGGATTAATAAAAGTATTAATTTATTAAAAAAAATAAATAAATAATCACACAGCTTTAGTCCTCATTACAACACTGACCTCAGTTTTCCCGCCAAATCTTACACATGTACATTGGACTCTGTTCCTTCTGTGTGTGTGTGTGTGTTTGTTGTGACACTCATAGAGCTGAACACAAAGAAGCTGATGGCCTTGTTACAGTGTGTTCTGCAAGCTTTCTGTTGACCTCTGACCTCTGGTTAATCTCATTCACAAAGGCCGTATGACACAGTCAAGACTCACACACAGTTTCATTCACATTTCATCTTAACACTCCAAAACTAGGTTTCAAGTAAAATGGTTTTAGTTCAGTGTAAATCTCAGTAAACATGTGTAAGCGCTGATATGCAGTACCTGTAATGACGTTAATATCTGGGTAGTTGTTTTCTGAGAGCTCGACAGCGTGACTGTCCCTCTCAAACGCTTCCCGCAGCTCCTTCTTCACCGCAGCCGAACCGCACAGACGATACAGACCCACCACCTGTCAATCACAGACATACAACCCTTATACAACCGTTAGAGAACCTCACAACAACATCACTAATCAATAACACCAATAACCATCATGCAATGCTGATATTAACATCACCATTCTAGTGATTAAAGAGAAAACATCTCTACTTTCATTGCATATGGTAAGTTGCACACACACACGCAGATATAGAGAGTGCAGGAAAGCTACTCTATAAACAAAAAATATAACAATAATGTTCATAATCATAACAACAATAATAATATATTATTTAATAATTATTTTAATTTAATTATTAATTTGAGTATTATTATTATTACTATTGAGAAATTTTAGCACACAAACTTGTATGTTGCACCATCTGTATGTTGCATACAGGGCTTGAAAACGAAAAAAAAAAAGCCAATCGGTTCACTCCGAGCAGAATCGATACTTTAACATTTCTGTTCCTGCGTTCCTCTGTATTACCGTTCCGAAACCGGTTCAAGTAGAAAAAATAACGGTTAATAACGTTATTTTTTTTTTAAATTGTCTTTGCCTATAATAATAATAATAATAATAATAATAATAATAAAGTACAGTGTTTTCTTTACACAAAAAGAAAAATAAAGACAAAAAAACAGGAAGAGAAGGTATCTTAACCCGCTGCGCTTAGTCACAGCCAATACAGCATCATCTTTTCTAGATTTCCTAAATGTAGGCTACTAAACAAAAGAAAAGAAAAAAAAACTATTAATGCTTTAAAGACATTAAAGTATTTTTAAAGATATTTAAAAATGTTTGCTGCATTGTTAAAAAAAAACGCTACTTGTATAAAATTGCGTTTTGAGGAAAAAAAAACATAGGCTAAGTCGCGTCGCATTTTATTAGGCTATTACATTCAGAAATGATGTAGGCTAAAATGCCGGTAAATCAAAAATGTTTACAAACATTATAAACACAGTTATTAGCTTCTCTCCACAACAAATCCTCTAAACTTAAGGCTATAGCCTATAGGCTATAAAAACGTCAATCCAAAAACAAATTAAAGGTGAAACTGATGCCTACCTCTCTCATTCGGCACCAATCCAAATGTTTCCGTATTCGCGCCGTATCTGGATGCTAAAATATTATTATAGGCTTTGTACTTTCATCGACAAACATCATCCTTCACATCGGCTATATCAGCACAGTCACGCTGAACGCAACAGATCGGATAACGGAGCACTGTAACTTTTTATAAGTTCCTTTAACTGTATTTTATTTTGATAATGAACAGGCTGCAAATTCGCAAAAATACTGTGTCTCTGTGCGCGAGGCGCCGGCGCGATACGGCCATAGCAACGCTGGTTGGTTACAGATGCGACATCATTTAAAATTGTCAAGCTTTTGCAAAACAAATAAAACTGTAAAACTTTTGCTAAATAAAGAAAACTACTTTTTGCCGTCTCGTTTTCCTTTCCGAGAACTTTGGAATGCGTCACAATGAACCATAGGTCTAACTCAGCATATACCTTATATTTTTTCTTTCATTTCGTTAATCTGTCAATGATTTAAGTGAAATATATTTAGTGTTTAGCCATATATATTCCTTTTTATGTAAGCCTAGGCCTATAGTTTTATTCTGTTTTCTCCGTTCACAGATTAGCGCTGCAGGTGCGTAAGATCTGTTGAATCTTATAAAGCCCCGTTCAGACTACACGATCTTAGCCCGATTTTGCCACGATCTGCTTGTCGTAGGGTGTCGTGGGGATTCGTAAATGACAATGGGCGTCAGGACGCACGATTCAATCGTTTCATCTCGTGTAGTGTGTCATAGTGCACGACACCTCTGCGATGCTTCACGACGTCAACACAGAAAGACTAGCATGTTTAATTTTTTCCGTCATACACAAGTTCCATCACATCTGTGACACTGGAGCACAGAAGCGCTTTTGTAGCTTTCAAACAAGCCGAAACGAAAGAGAGACAACGGTATCGGTCTTACTAGGTGTAATTTTACAATGGAGGAAATGTTCGTGGAGCTACAGCAACAATACTCCTGCATTTATGATGAGGGACTACCGCGACAGTGAAAAAAGGTAAAATAAAAACTATTTTACCTCTTTGACAGTCCATACCATCCTCTTCATGCAATCCAGATTTGTGTCCATTTTCAGGTTTTCTTTCTTTTTTGGGCTTTTCTGGTGACAAGACACGCTGTTTGCTAGTCATTGTTCGTTTACGCTCATAGCACCTTCTGTCTTGTCCCGCACTGTATCGATGACAGCACACACATCATTAATGACGACATGAGATGAATGATCGGGTAGCATCGTATAGTCTGACATTCTTGTTCACGACAGGACAAGATTTTATGAGTCAAAATCGCATAATCTGACACAGTGACTGTCGTAACCGACAAAAAATAAATAAATAAATAAATAATAATAAAAAAATAATAAAAATTCATGTAACGTTAGTCTGAACGGGGCTTTACACTGTTCTCGGATAAACGCCGGTGCATTGCGACTTACCTATGAGGAGTTCACAGCTGAGCGCGCGGACATTTCACTCGCTGGATGCGTCAGCGTCATATTTGCATAGTCTAGCTACTTGAATTCCTGGTTGACAGCAAATTTCAAATATTAAATGGAACGATAAAATAACGTTATTAACCGGTTAATGGCCATTTCAAATTTTCGATTCTGTTCGGAACTATAAAATTTGATTTCATTCGTTTCCGGTTTTCGTTTTCGTTCCTTGAACCGGTTCAGAGCCCTGGTTGCATATTTCATTAAAATATAATAATAACTGATAATAATAATATTAATCAAACATAATACTGACAAATTAATAATTAAATACAACAACATTTGATTTAATAATTATTTTATTTAATTTTCGCATATTTGTATTATTGAGGAATTATCTTTTTTCACATTTTTATCTGTATGTTGCATATTTTTATTAGAATACAACAACAATAATAATAATAAATTACATTTTAACATTTTAATTCACTAATTTGCAAGTATTATAATAATAATAATAATAATAATAATAATAATAATAATAATAATAAACAAATTAGTAAATTAATCATTAAATATAATAATAATAATAATAATAATAATAATAATAATAATAATAATAATTTTTCCTTTTTAAATAAAAATCATGCAAAATACAGATGGAAATGCCTGCTAAAATATCTCATTCACCATTGGTAAAAAGTCTGAGAAAAAGTGAAATGTGGAGCCTCGTTAAAGATAACTGAAAGCTATCAAAACTGTTTTGTGTTGTATCTCCATCTACATATCAATTTTAGTGCAGTACCAATACAAGATGGGTTAGCAAAGGTCTTTAATTTAAGCATCATCTTTGTTGCACAAGTTGTAAAAATATGACAGCTTGCACGTAGAAACACATCTCCTTATTATCCAATTCTTAAAAAACATTTCCTGTTGGCTGTCGGAAACACTGCAGGTGAATCCGGAGTCTTAACCGGCTTGGATCTGGACCAGCTCACACCTGCAATCCTGCTCACAGACAGTCTGACAAACAACTGCAGTACAGACCTGCACATTCACAACACATTCATTCAGAGAGAACTTCTACTGCCTGCTGTGGGCGGAGTTAAGAACAGAGGGAGCCAATCAGATTCAGCACTCATTGCAACTGCCTAATGCTTACTACACTATATATACTGCATACTATTTTTTAAATTAAATAAGCATTATACAATGACAAACATTTTTGTAACATGACAACATTATGTTGCAGTTTAATTCAGTCAATGACATTCAGCCATCATCTCAAAAATAAATTTGACTTTTTAGCATTTTTTAATTGGTTCATATGCCACTGTAAACTTGAGTTGTTGCATTATATAGTCAAAACATTGAACATGTTCTGGTTGCACACTGAGAAGTATTTTCATATACCATACTAATATATATATTTCTGTATGAATGCTGTGCACAGTATGCTAAATTTCTGTATGCACAGTACATCTTTAATGACCTACTACTTCTGCCAAAATGTGCAGTATACAACAGAAAACACTGTGTGAAAACTGTATCCCACAATGCATTGTGCTCAACTTGATGAATGAACCTGAGTATCTATACAATATTAAAAATGTTTAAAAAAAAAAATACAAAAAACATTCACCAATGCATAAATGCATATACCTGTATAAAATGAATAAAGGCAAAATAAACAAATGCATAAAACAAATGCATAGTTGCATAAATGCATAAACAAATGCATAGATGCATAAATATAAAAATGCATAAATAAATATAAAAATGCATAATTAAATGCAAAAATGGCTAAATAAATGCATACATTCATGAATAAATATAAAAATAAACAAATGAAAAACTAAATGCATAACTAAAACAAAAAAGGATGTATGCATTTAATATACAGTGTATATGGACACAATTTAGTAGTTAGTAAGCTAGTATTTCATCTCAAACACAGCCTAGCACATTCTGCAATGATTTAGCAGCACAGGCTCCAATAAACAGAAGAAATTCCCTATTGTGAAACAGCAACTTGATTCAGACCAGTGGTGTGTGTGTGTAACTCTAAAAATGTCACCCAGAGGAAATAATAGCTTGACCACAGTCTTGTTAAAAACAGCTGAAGAGTTTCCTGAATCCACTAAAACCTTCCTCTATTCTTCCCCTAGTAAAGGACACATCCTGGTTCTGGGTTGGTCTTCAATTTTAGCTTCGCCTGTAACGGTGCATGTGACCGCAGATTCCACGCTAACGTGATATGCATTAAACCCAAAGAGGAATTTTTCATTTGGGCACAAGCCAAACATCTCCACACAGACTCAACGCTTGGCTTCCGGAGCTGCACTTTAGTAGGTCAAACTTTAGAGGTCACAGGCTAATTTGTAAAAATAACAGTTCGAAATGACTCTCATAACTCAAAACTTTGAGGCATAGAAAGTATGTTTTAAAGTTATGAATTCAAAGGAATAGGAATAAGAAACAAATTTGAGTAAGAGAGACAAAATGTTCACATTTTTAGGTGAACTATTCCTTTAAACAGGCAAGAAGGGCTGCGGAAAAACCCTCACGGCACAAGGGTAATCATTTACCCATACAGGTTGGCGGTTTTCCTGCGGCCATAGTTCATAAGAAACATTCCTTTAGCTTTCGTGAGCTGTGTATGTCTCCACACAGTGAGCAGCTAAGCTCTGACCTTAAACCAAGTTCACTTATTTCAAGAACACTAGAGAAACACTAATTTGGTGAACTGAATGCATAACAATATATAACAACCACTAGGCTAGGCTACTGCAAATTCCACAGTATATACTGCAGTATACAATACATAATTACTGTCTTAAACAGTAGTGTGCTATGCTGCTGTCACGTGACTGAGAATATTTACATTGGCAAGAAGCATCCAATTATCATCTCAGAAATAAATGCAATAATTGCACATTTGTGCATCTCTGGTACCAGGAATACCAAAGAACAGAGCTTCTGAAAAAATGTCAGTTTCAGTAGTGT
Source organism: Spinibarbus caldwelli (assembly GCA_039654775.1). Lineage (NCBI taxonomy): Eukaryota > Metazoa > Chordata > Actinopteri > Cypriniformes > Cyprinidae > Spinibarbus > Spinibarbus caldwelli. Next base: position 1,781,032 of record CM077261.1, read on the forward strand.
AGTGTAGTGTAGTTTGTTTTAAGGCTAACAGCACATATACTGCACAGAATGTTGCATATACTTGAAAAATGAAGGATAAGTATTCAATAGTATGAAGTATGCAATAATCATTTTAAACTAGTATGCAGCACTTGTCACTATTTATGGATAAATAAATGCAAAAATAAAACCATTAATGCAAAAATAAACAAATGCATAATTAAATGCATATATAAATACAAAAGCAAATACATAAATGCACAAATAAACAAGTGCATAAATGCATGAATAAATACATTAAAATGAGGAAAAAGCTTAAAACATTATTCAATAGTATGTAGTACGCAATAGTCTCGTTTTAAACTAATATGCTGCACTCGTCACTATTTATGCATAAATAACTGCAAAAATAAACAAAGGCATTAATGCATAATACATAAATAAATTTATAAATGCATAAACAATTGCATAATTGCATAAAAAATACAAATGCATGCATAAATAAAAACAAGGTAAAGTTTAAAATCTACTCAATAGTATGAAGTATGCAATAATCAGTATGCTATACTTGTCACATGACCTCACTACATTGCGCGAATCCTTGAACTATCTTGTTGGCTAACAACTCTTAAATACAGAAAACTGCACAGTATTTAATGCATACTGCATACTAACTTAAAATAGTATGTGAAACACTGTACAGTGTGCAACAAACATTACACTGTCACCACATGACCTTGCTATGTTGCATCCTCTCAAAAAAAGTGATGACTGCACAGCAATAAAACTTAAGAGTAGCACAAGAATAAGTAAAACCATGATAAATTTGATATGCGGATATAAGCATTAGATATATGGGCTTTAGCGGCAGATTTAGCATTCGGAGGCTGACAACGCTCCACAAAGGGGTCAGCTGAGGTAAAAACAGCCTAAGACAGTTTGAGAAAAACACCCTCATGATCCCAGCAGAACTTTTAAGCCTTCTCAAAGGACCTACAAGACTTTTTACACCAAAGGGGCTGAAAGTCTCTCTCAGCTGATCTAGAATCAGATTTTCCATGTGTGCGTATTGAGCTTCAGGGGCAAATCTGATCTGAGAACAGCAGTCGGAGTTGTTTTGTGGGTTGACGGCAGACACACTTGGTGGGATGAATGGACGAGAACAGCATTAAACTCTGGGTGACACTGTAACAGAGACAGATTGTGTGTGTGTATAACGGAGATGAATGGCTAGGATTTTGGCAATATGCCTGTGCACACAAACCACCAAGAGGCCTTGCCAAGCTTGTTTGTGTGAGTGTGTAATGTCCATGGACAAGGACTTTAGAACGGTTGGCAAGCTCACTTTAACCGAAGCCTAACAAATGACAGAAGAGACTCGTGGGCTACGTTCACACTCCAAGCCTTAGTGCTCAGTTTTTATTTAGTGCTCAGATCTAGCTGTGGCCAATATATGGGTGCTTTCACACCTGCCTCATTTAGTTCGGTTGAATCGCACTAGAGTTCGTTTCCCCCTTTGGTGCGGACCTTTTGGGCAGGTGTGAATACAGCAATCGCACTCCGGTGCGGACCAAACTACCGTACCGAGACCCAGCTGAAGAGGTGGTCTCGGTCCGCTTCCAAACGAACTCTGGTGCGGCTGAACGGATGAACCAATGAATGGATGACCTTAAGCGCACATGTGGTTTTGTTTACAATTTTTGGTTCGCTTGCTAAAAGCGCAGTGTGAAAGCGAACCGCACCAAAAAAAAAAAAAAAAAAAAAAAAAAAAACAACATTCTATTTGGTCCGGACCAAAGCAAGTGAACTATCAGATTTTCCTGGTGTGAATTCAAGTGTAAGATTCAAGTGTAAATTGGTAGTGGTCTTGAAATGACCCACATGCGCAAAAGAACAACAAAGGCAGCATGCAGCAGGCTGTCATATGGAAGTAAACATGGAGGCCACTAAAGTCAGCATATACACATTTATTTATAAGGTGATGTGCCATGGAAGCCAGACGAGGATGTGAAAAAAAGAGCAAAGCTAGTCTCATACAGTTTTCCCTCTAGTTTTGCTTGTAGAGAGCTGTCATCATAATACTTATGTATACATCACTGTCTCTCCGCTGACTACCTTTGCAGCTGTCTTCTAAATTAACAGAGTAACCAAGGAATCACTGGTAGGAAAAATCTTTGGAGTGACTCCCGTCATCTAAAGTGACATAAAAAGTACCATGAATTCTGAAACGACTGTTCAGACTGAGGTCGCATTGCAAAACATTGGACTTAGGGAAGTGACATATGGAAGTGGCACAAACCAAAACTGGAAAGATCAGATTCCACATGGTTTGTGCTGTTCACACTGCTCACATATGAGTATAAACTGTATTTGAGCCACTTTGGGCCTGCTGTCTGCACATATCCATGGAGATACACTTTAAGGATAAATGCGTAATTTCTCGGCAGCTAGTGGGACCAATTACAACTGCAAAATACCAAGCAATTTTCCCAAACATTCTTACTGCTCTTCTGGTCCCATCAAAGGTAGTCGCATCCCAAACTCTTCTAGGACTCCTTTGAAGGTACCACAGTGTGACAATCTTAAAGTCAACACCTCAATCTCTTCTAGGACTTTTTTGATGATGCCACAGTATGACATTTATCAGAAAGTCAATGTCTCAAACTCTTCTACGACTCTTTTGAAGCTGAACCAGCGTGACACTTTTCATAAAGTTACTATCTCAAACTCTTCTAGGACTCTTTTGAATGTGCCACAGTGGGAGAATCTTAAGAAAGTCAACATCTCTATTTCTTCAAGGACTCTTTTGATGGTGCCACAGTATGACACTTATTATAAAGTCAATGTCTCAAACTCTTCCAGGATTCTCTTAAAGGTGAAACAGTGTGACGCTTCAGAAAGTCAACATCTCAAATTCTTCTAGGACTCTTTTGAAGGTGCCACAATGTGACACTCTTCAGAAAGTCAATGTCTCAAACTCTTCTAGGACTCTTTTGAAGGTGCCAAAATATGACACTCTTCAGAAAGTCAATGTCTCAAACTTGTCTAGGACACTTTTGTAGGTGCCACAGTGTGACACCTATCAGAAAGTCAATGTCTCAACACTTCTAGGACTCTTTTGAAGGTGCCACAATGTGACACTCTTCAGAAAGTCAATGTCTCAAACTCTTCTAGGACTCTTTTGAAGGTGCCACAGTGTGACACCTATCAGAAAGTCAATGTCTCAACACTTCTAGGACTCTTTTGAAGGTGCCACAATGTGACACTCTTCAGAAAGTCAATGTCTCAAACTCTTCTAGGACTCTTTTGAAGGTGCCACAGTGTGACACCTATCAGAAAGTCAATGTCTCAACACTTCTAGGACTCTTTTGAAGGTGAACCAGTGTGACACTCTTCAGAAAGTTTAGTGGGACCAATTACAACTGCAAAATACCAAGCAAACATTCTTACTGCTCTTTTAGTCCCATCAATGGTAGTCGCATTCCAAACTTTTCTAGGACTCTTTTGAAGGTGCCACAGTGTGACACTTTAGAAAGTCAACATACCAATGGCTTATTTGCAGATACCGGAATAGAAGTACATTGTGAAGTACTTTGACATCAAAAGAATCACACACTTCACCTTTAAATTAGAGATTTAGTTTGGAACAGCATGCAGGTTAAAGAACCATAAAGATCTGCTCCACTCACTCACCTGACAACCCCTCCTCTCGATCTCAGAGATGCATTTCTCGATGAGCAGTGGAACCATTAATCCAGAGGCTTCCCATTCCACCACGTGCCGAGCCTCTACGCCAAACACCTGCATTTTGTGATCCCCCTCCTGGCCATCAAGAGAGTTCTGCCTCTGCTCCATGAGGCTCAGTTTCAAGTAGATCATTCCACGTGGTTCCAGGCGGACCGCAAGCTGGTGCGTCTTACTCACACGAAACAAGGCCGGAAGAACCACAGTTCCATGGCAGCACACCCGGTTCCTTCGTGGTGTGGACTCCCAACTGAAAACGACAAGTTTGAGATGCTGAGCGTTCTCCAACTCAATGTTGAAGGTGTGGTCCATGTCCAGGAAGGCTGTCCGACAGGTCAGCAAAGCCGTACGAGCTTTGTTGACAGAGTCCACCTGGATGGCACAGTAGACATCGCGGGAATCAACCCGCGGTGGCTTCAGGTCCTCTGCACCATAGAAGTGGAGACTCATTAGTCCAGAAATGTACGTTAGGCACTTTGGCTGCTCAGAGAAACTGTACGAACGGAAGGCGTCAATATTCAGCTCCGTGCCAGGGAGCCTCGGACTTCCACCGTTCCCATTGGGATCCCTGTCCCGGGCTTTACCGTTCTTTCTTTCCGAGTTTCCGTGCTTTCCTGACTTGGCGACAAGTTCAGGTGAGTCTCCATCGCTTAGGTAACCTCCCTTACTGGCCGATTTGGGAACCCCACCACTGTTGCTCCTCCTCTTATCGAAGTTGTGCTGCGTAGAAACACTGCTGTCCAAATGGTACCACCAAATCACATTACCGCTTGCCAATGCAGTCGTCACACCTGCCGGGGACAGTCTGGACTGGGACTGGCCCAGCTCTGCCATCCCATTGGCTCTTGTTGAGTGAGCCCTGGGTTCTGATTGGCCGTTGCTGATGGCCATATTGCTAGATGGGTTCCCTTTAACACTAAGCTTCCGACTCAGATCAGGCAATTTCTTCATCTTCATGGAGAGTTTTCGGACAGTCCGGGGTGACTTGATTTTATCAGGAAAAGACCAGTTGATGGTTGTGCTCCTTTTAGCTGGGTTGGGACTAGAGGGGGGAGAAAGTCCACCAGTGGACTGCTCTGAAGGATCTGTGGAATGAAAGAGGTGGGTTTAATTGGTAAATTGACCAAATCATTGTGAAAAACAACCCCTGGGTCTTAGCTGATTTGAACTGATTTGATTTGACTTGAAAACCCCATTTGAACTCAATACCATTTGTGGGTGTACGTTTTGAGTGAATCATATACCACAAGATTTCATTAAACTCCTCATTCTGATTAGTGTATAGACCCTTTAAAGTTCCAAGCCAAATGCCTTCCAGAAAAAGTAAGTGATTTGGAATATTCAAAGCAAGTAACTAGTGGAAGCGGTACAAACAAGAGTGCTTTAAAGACTTTAAAAATGTCACATGATATAGACAGAATAATTAACGTATGTCCAAGGTATGACAGTTCAACACTTCTTACATCTTCAGTTCTTCAAATACAAGTCATCAGTTATTCCTTTATCTAACCAAAACCCTTGTTGCGTGCTCAAAAACAACCCCAGTAACTAACTAGACAATTTGACCCATTATCCATAATTCTTTCCAATTCTTTCTGGCCTGTTCGATCCTGTTTAGTCCACAGGATTCCTCTTTGCTCTATGCACATACACGCCATAATAACTACATATATCCCAAAAAGTCCCTTTTCAGTTCAGTCACACACATCAAAAACAAAGAACATCCGTGGAACATTCCAGAGCGGAGCGGTAAACCAGACCTTCCACTGGCCGAGAGCACTGTGGTTAAATCGCCCAATCAGCCTCAGCATAATTTGCTCTTGTTCTCTCCATTAGTAGATTCCCTTTTACGAGAGACTTCTGGACCGGGGATGCAGTTATCTCCGCAGTGTGTTACCGCAGTCATTATGCAGTGGCTGACAAATCAGATTTCTTGAACATGCAACCTAGATCGGTCTCCTTCCTCTACCTCACCCTCTCTTTCTCTCTTGATCACATGGCATGTTCATCTGCGTTACTACAACAGCGGCTCTGTTGCCACAGTTCAGGGCCTCCTTCAACACCCGCCGTTTGATCTGGTACTTACCCGCCCAGATAAAACAAAGACCCAATTCTGATAAAGAGAGAGAGAGACATGCCAGTGTGAAGAGACCAAAAAAGAGGGAGGCAAGGAGAAAGAGAAAGACTGTTTTGAGAGAGATTGATGTGGAGGAGATGGGGCAGAGGTTCATATTTTGGCATTGCAACTGTGTGTGTTTGGAGTACGTCAGGACTCAACCTCTCTAAATTCTGTCACTAAACCAGGTCAGAAAGACCCAATGAGTTTATTTGAACAATTTGAATGCTTAATTAGTCAGCTTACATTTATCTAGTTTGTTGTTTATCAGTGCATGTTATTCTGAAGAGAAAAAAAAAAAGTTTTATCTGCCTCTGAAATGTCATTCCATTCTGCTGATGTCATAAATGCCATGTGGGCAGAGAACAATAATGCTAACCAATAATATCATAGTCCGCTTTTCATAATCCAACCAAATGCCACCAATTACTTGCATATAAGTAAATATACAAATAGTTCATACGAACTGAATGCATGTGTGAATAAGATTTGAAAGCTAATTTGATTTCTTTCAAGAGGTAATTTTAGGGATATTAAAATATTCGGCAGAGCAACTGCTTTCAACATTGATAATATTCAGAAATGTTTGTTGAGCAGCAAATCAGCATATTAGAATGATTTCTGAAGGATCATGTGACACTGGAGTAATGATGCTGAAAATTCACTTTTAATCACAGAAATAAATTACATTTGAACATTTAAATTTTATTCAAATAGAAAACAACTATTTTGAACTGTAATAATATTTCACAATGTTTTTACTGTATTTTTGAGCAAATAAATTTAGCCTTTATTGAGCATATGAGACTTCTTTCAGAAACATAAGCAAATATTAATGATTCCAAACTTTTAGTTTATGCAAAAGCAAAATAAACAATCCTGATTAATAACTGAGATAATTTTTAACTATTTATGCAGCCCTAACTAATTTAACAGTAGAAATCCCTACACGCAACTGAAAAACTACAGAGGTAAATATGTGACACCCCACACACACACAGAAAGTCTCAGGGGCCCAGATTAGGAGGTTTACATTCCAAAACACACACACACCCACCCCTGCTCTCGTCCACTCAGAATACGGCCTCTCTAATCAAAACACTAGATTTACTTAAAGGGTTTATATCATGAAAATCTAATTTCTAATGACATACTGTAACTTTTTTATATGCAGTGTGTATATGAAAGTGTTGATAACACTCATTGACTGTGTGTGTGTGTTTATTTGACATTTTTGTCTGTGACAGGTGGTGAGTGGGTCGATCTGGTCACTAGTCACACTAATTATAGAGTGTCAGAAGACATTTTACAGCCTTAAATCTGTCTCACACACACACACACACACACACTGGGTCATTAGTGACAGTAAGAAAACTGAAGCATTTATCTGAGATCGTTAAGTCTGATGTCATGGACTGGGAGTTGAACTGATCACAGATCTGCTCTCTAAATGATTCAAGAGCTTCATTTAGAACAAAGCTCTGTTACACACAAACACACACACACACACACACACACACAAACACACACACACACACACACACACACACACACACACACACACAGGGCTGGGCCAAATTCAGACGTTAATACTTTAAGGCTCACGTCGTTTAATTCATGTGTGAATTTGAATTGAACTGCTCACACCCCACAGGATGCTGAATTGGAATTTGAATAGAAATGACAGGATGTGGAATTTACTGAATTACAACTGAATGAAATTCAAACAGTCACAAAATAGAGGACTGACATTTGCCCAACACAAGCTCTAAAATGTAAATAATTCATTATTCAGTAATCATTCATTTGTAAGGCTTTATTCCTAAGAATGTAGAATATATTTTGCCTATATTTCTCTAGAAAAAAAGTACAATACTGTTAAACAGCTAACAAAACATTGTTTTCAGATAATTTTATAAAATGTCATCAAATTGTAATTAGAAAATTTATTATACTTTATAAAATATAATTTGTTCAAAATAAGTGATCTTCCAATATTATCCATAGTTCATTTATTAAATACATACATACACACACATACATAGAAAGAATATATGTGTGTGTGTTTTCATTATTATTATTATTATTATTATTATTATTATTATTATTATTATTATTATTATAACAAATACAAAATTTATATGTAAAAATGTTTAACAGTTATGATTAACATTGATCTGATAACTTAAAATTTTGAATGTCAATATTTATTATACATTACAAACATGCGCACACACAGAGTTAAATGAATACTAGCATCAAATATACTGACATCAAATTCAAATACCAATTTCAATGTACATATTTATCATATATTCGAAAAGTATAGTGAGTTAAATTGTAAATGTAAACTACACTTAAAGCAGTTACATGAATACATTTGAATTTCATTCCATTTAAATGTTACTTATTTAAATTCAAGTTAGAATGACAGTTCTGCATCATGTTACAATTTAAATTCAAATTCAGGAATTACTTTGGGCTTTCAAAGCCACTGCAAATTCAGGTCTGAACATTTCACTGAACATTTCCCTGAATCACACACACACACACACACACACAAACACATACACACACACAAGGTCAGGGTGAATGGCTGCCTTTTGCAACACCACACTGAGATCCGGTTACCTGCCACCCATGGAATTGTGGGTAATATTACCTTCTCTATGTCATCACTAATGTAAAAGGCGAGTGTGCGCTCAGTTTGTGTCGCTCATGTTTCAGAGGGGTGTTGGGACACACATGCAGGCGGGAGCTAAAGTCAACAGCACACCAGGAAAGTTCCGGAATGGAACACAACACAGCATTCAGAACAGAGCCTAAAACACACACACACACACACACACACACGCACACACACACACACACACACACACGATTCTCACACAAACGTGGCAGAAGCTCAACCAACACACTGAAGAACTTAACATCAACGCACTGAAGAGTAGGGGTGGGCGATATGAGCTAAAATTCATATCACGATATTTTCCACTTTCCAGACGATCTCGATATTATATCGCGATATGAGAAAAAAAATGGAATCACATTTTAGTAGACCTTAGTTAAATTACAGGCAAAATATGTATTTTAACCTTATATAACTAGAAAAAAAAACATGACTTCAAGATCTAAGGCAAAAATAGAATGGTCTGACTTTAGATGTGTGAAATTATGCTACATAAGACACCGGCGCAAAAGAAAAACAGCAAATGGACTGAAAGAACATGCAGATTCACTCTCTGACAGCAGACGGCGCTTATGGCCTCAATTTAGCGTTCCTTTGGTAACCGCTGTAAATAAAGCTGCTCTGCGCTGCGCTTATGAACACGGAGGTAAGAGAAAAAGAAAATGCCATCTAAAGTTTTCTGAAGAGAGTTCCCTTCAGATACTCATTCATATTAACCCCCTGCCCATTCATTATTTATATTTTTCTTCCTATATTTCGAGCGACAGTATTTTCTTTCTTTGTGTCCGTGTTCTGCGTCTCTGTCCTGTGTTAATGGCTGTTTACAGACTTAGTAATATTACCACACAAATTACATTTTGGGAAATTATTGTAATCCAGTTTGTGTGCAGTTTCGAAAAGCTGATCGTGTGTTTGGAGCAAAAACTATCCGGTTCTGATTTATGTCCGATCAAGCGGGGCATCACTCTCTCTCTCTGATGACAGTAACGGCCGCGGGGAAAAAAAATCTGTCTGTCCATCCAATGAAACCATGAATATGTAACGGTATCCACGGTATAGCAAAATCCATATCATGGCACAACATAATAGTCACGTTAATACCGGTATAGCGCCCACCCCTACTGGAGAGTCACAAAAATGACCTTTAAAGACATAAAACAGCCATTTTTGTTTTTTTTGTAAAGTGACAGTTTTATGTTGATTTTATCCATCAGAAATTAATTATTTTGGAAAAAGTGGACTTTTTGTACCAGAACAGATCCAGATCTGGACTGTGTTCAGAAATCCAAACAGCACACTTGCATACTACCTGTGCTATTTCCACAATATGCATTGAATACCTGGATGGGCTACTAGATTCGCCAAAATGTGAATTATACAACAAAAGACAAGATGCAATGTACTTGATTCCATATATTATGTGACCAGTGTTATTTATATACAGTACTGTTCTTTTTATTAATAGTTAGAGTTAGTTTTTGTTTTAATAATTTTTATTTTTAGTTAAATTTTTAGTAATTTTGTTTGTCATTTTTATTAGTTTTTATTTTAAATATTAATATTTAGACTTAATTTTTTTATTTCAGTATTTTAGTTTAAGTTCAGCTTTAGTTTTTGTTTAATTTACTTCCAGTTGGTAATTTTAGCGCTTCAACTGAAATAAATTTAAATGTGATTTTAAGTATTTTGTTTCAGCTTTTTTCAATTAACAAAGATGTTTTAAATATTTTATTATAATTTTTATTCACATTTTTAATTAGCTTTTATTTTTATACTTTGTTTTTTAATTGATTTTGATATGTGCTTTTGTCATTTTATTAGCTTTTGTTTATTTTAAATAATACTATTTAGGTTTAATCTACTTTAATTACAGTTTTAGTTTTAGTTCAGTTTTAGTTTTTATTTCAACCTAAACTAAAATTAGAAATGTTGCCAACTAACCATAATAAGTTTAAGTTTATCATGTAATATTTATATTGTATTTCAGCTTTACTTTGATTAACAAAAAAGTTTTATTATAATTTTTATTTGCTTTTCATTTTTATACTTTGTTTTTTATTTTAATTTTAGTTTTTAATTAAATATTACTATTATGTATTTTTATTTCAGTATTTTAGTTTTAATTCACTTTTTTAAAGTTATTAATTTTAGTGCTTCAACTTAAATGAAAGTAAAACATAAAAGTTTAATATTACTGTACTAATATTTATCCAAGTGTAATGTAAATGGTTTCACACGCTATTTTTTTCAAAACAGTAGTCCGTATAATGTATGCAGTGTGCTAGTATGTGTTAGTTTGTCACAATAGCATCATTTCATCATTCACAATGAGACCAGAACCATGTATTAAGAAAGTAAACAGGGTCCATTCTGATTTCACGTGACTTTAAGCAGCAGATTACATTCAAAAAGCTCAAATATGTCACAAGACAAACTGCATTCACCCTCACAGATCCAACCAGACATTAATTACAGGTTTAACATTTTCAGCTAATCTAATACCACCACATCAAACAACCGCTACCAACGGCTAACAGACATGAACTCAAAGACGTGTTTGTACCTAGTATTTGAGTCTCCAGAGAAGTGTTACGCTGACAGCAGTTTTTAATAGGCATGACTGCATTAGTGAATAATCTCACATATTCATACCACACTAAATATAGAGCTGCGACAGTCCTGAGAGCCAGAGATGATACGACACAAGCCGAAAACCAGCAATGATCCTTCAGCCTAGAGCTGCATGGGTAACAAATAAAACTAAAATCGAAATATGGGTTAGCGTGATATTAAATAAACATATGCGCTGTGTGTTTGAGAGTGAAGTGCAGCACTGTGTTCATTTACACATTTATGTTTTCAGAGTCTCACTTCACAGTAAATGCTGCTTCATGTGAACTCATCTGTTTCTTTTTCATCTCTGTTTGAGACGCTTATAACATGCATCTGAAAACACAACATGCGCTAAACATCTTCACAAACTTGTAATAAAAAGTGATTATAAACCATTTATTGAGCTTTAAATTCTCCATGTGGTTTTACATCAAAATAAAAGCAGTTTAACGGTTTAAGACCATAAATATTAATACTGCAATTTTACTATTATTCTGTAAAATTATTATCTTTCTTTATATTTCTCATTTTAATATTTTTGTAATAACCATAAAATAATATTTCATCTAATTATAAATTAATATTATAATTATAACCTTTTTTTATAATCACATATTTTGGGGCCAAACTGTACAGCCTTACAAACAAGCAAAAACTGTACAAAATGTTTGTTCATTTATTTATTTTATTCTTATTTTTTGGAGTACATTTTTACAAGAAAGTTTGTCTTTCTGCTTCAAAATTTCACATTTAATAATAAATGTTCATGTTTAAAATAAAATAATTATTATTTTAGTAATATTTCTCATTTTAGTAATTAAATAATTTATATTATTATTTTCTTTACATGATTTTACACTGAAATATTGATATAGTAATATTTCTCATTTTAGTAATATCATAAAAATATTAATTTATTATTATTATTATTATTATTATTATTTCAATATATTTGTACAATTTACTAGCAATTCCTGAATGAAAATTGCTTCAAAATTAATCCTATACTATTTTTTCAGTTTTTTTTCCAAATTAGTTTTAAATAGCTTTTTAAAAAGTAATATTTCATCAAAAAAAAAAAAATTACAATTTGATATATTCCAACAAATTGCACAGCCACACAAATGCAAAATGTGAACCCAAAAAGTGTGCAAATAATTTCTGCCTTCATTTATCCAACATTTTAGAATGCAAAACCTAACCATCATTACACAGATACGAACAATTATATTTCAAACAGCTTTGATATCCTTGTACACTAAACATGAACTGTATCTCAAACTGCTAAAGCTGTGCAGCTGATCTGAGGACAGGAGATCACTGAATCCACAGGAGCGTCTGTACCTGTGTCTCTGCTCTCCTCCTGCGTCTGTCTTTCGTCTCCGTCCGTCTGGACTCTGATGATGGGTGCGCAGTGCGGCAGATCAGCCTCTTCTTCCTCTGGAATGGGGTTGTACCAGATCTCCCCTTCGTCATCGGCGTCGTTCTCCTCGGTCGGGTCTGTCCGGCGGGGCGCATGCGGAGAGATTCGGCCGGGTGTGACGTTAGGCAGCGGGAGATGACGAGGACGCGGAGGAGCTTCTGTAGATGTGAATGAAACACCATGAAATCACTGTGTTATTATCATTAACTAAAACATTAGTGATATTTGAAACAAAGCTGAAGAAATATATTAATATTAGTATAAATAGTAAATACCAGTATTTATTAGTATAAATTATAACTAAATATTATATTAATTATAAGTATTAGATGTAAAAGTAAATGAAAATTAAAAATGGTTATAATGGAAATTTGTGAAATAAAACTAAAACTGCAATAAGAATAAATTAAAAATAAATAAAACTGTTTAGAAATATTAAAAAAATAATTAAAATGACAAAAGCAAAAAAGTAATACATTACTAAAAAAATAAACAAAATTTAAAAAGGCTGAAAATATACAAAATAAAATAATAGCAAAAAATGAAAATAAATGTAGTTAAGTTGAAATACTAAAATTGTTAACTGAAATAAACCTAAAACTATATATGTATATACACACACTAATAACAAAAGCAGTAACACAATTACTAGAAGAAATAAACTAAACTAAAAACACTATTAAAAATATTTGATCATTTAAATAAAGCTGATATAGCAAAATAATAAAAAGAACATGCCAAAATTACTAACTAAATTAAAATGGAAAAAAAGGATTATATTTTAGTAGTTTTATTTGTATTTTTTTTATATTTCTAAAAAATGTAAATTTATTTTTATTTTATAAAAACAAATTATTAAAAAATAATTTCCGTTTTAGCATTCATTTTAATTTTAGTTCAATTTAAATAATTCTGTTACGTGCTTTTGTACTGTATTCTTATATCAGTGTTACCGTCAACAAAAACTATTAAAAACATTTTTGTTTATTGAAATAAAGCTGAAATTAATGCTGAAGTTGAAGTACTAAAACTACTTACCGAAATAAAGGTAAATTAAAAATATTTAGAAATCTTAAAAAACAACAACAAAATAAACTGAAAATATAAAAATAAACATTAATAAAGTGTAGTCATATTTAATTTGACAAAGAAGAAAAAATGGGACAGATGGATTATTAAAACATTGAAAATAATAATTCCTGGACTAACTTCCAGCAGAGGGAAACTCTGACTATGAGAACAGGACATTGTGAGTGTTGATTGCACACACCTCTGTCTGTCAGACATGAGTTAGTGGCTGATGTCGGCTGTGTTTGCTCCTCCTCGGCTGCAGGGGGCGCTGTGAGGTCCTCGAGCGGCAGAACGGGCCGAGCGCAGCTCTGCTGGAGCCACTGGCGTTTCTTTGAGACGGTGATGTGGTGGAACGGGGCCAGACGTGCGGCAGAGTCTCGCTGACAAACCAACTCCATCACTGCTGCGAACACAAACCAACTCCATCACAAAACAAACACTAATTCAGCTCATCTGCTGCCGTTAGCGCGAAACATGCAACTACATCCAGTTAGATCAAACACAAGTCCAAAATCAAACCTAAAACCATGCTTTTGGTTTCGTAAAAATCTCAAAACTTCTCACGGAGTTTAGTTAAACCTTCAGCAAATGGGAATGACAGCATCTTTCATCATGAAACCACTGGACATTTACAGACTCAAGTATCGTTATCATTAACTAAAAATACACTATTAAATTGGAATTTAGCTTAAATAAAATAAAATATGATATTAGATGAAAAACTTAAACCAAAAATTAGAAATGAAACACGTTTATTAAAATTACTAACTGAAATGAAACAAACTAAAACTGAATTAAAACTATTTAGAAATATAAAACAACTAATAAATTCACAAAATAAAATTATGAAAAAACTGAAAATATAAAAATTCTTTTTTAAAAAAAAACAAAAAAAAACAAAGCTAATTCAAAATATGTATATCTATAATATTTGCTAATAAAAATGCCCAAAGCACAAAAATTTAAATATAAAAATAAAAGCCAATTTAAAATATCAATAAACACTATAACAGTAATTAAATGAAAATTAGAAATGTTGCCTTGGCAATTAACAAAATAAATGTAAGTTGAAGTGCTAAAATTACTAATTGAAAAACAAAATGGAAAACTATTTAGAAATATATAAAAAAATTTAAATAAAATTAGAAAACAAAACTACAATGAAAATGAAAACTGAAAATATAAAAATAAAAGCCAATTAATAAAACTATTATAGAAAATAAACAAAAATCAGAAATATTAGTTGTGTGAAAAAACCATTAGAAAACTATTAAGAAAATTAATATTTATTTATATAAAATATATATATACACACAAACACACACATATATATATATACACATACACAACTATATGTATGTGTGTGTATATACACACACACAAAATGCTCAAACTAAAATGAATATGAAAACTGAAAATATAAAAACTAAACTATAATATAAAAACTATAATAGTATATAAACGAAAATTTTAAATGTTGTGAAAGTGAAATAGAAATAAATTTAAAACTTTAGAAATCTTTAAAAAAAAACTGATAAAAATTACAAAACTACAAAATGACTAAAAATGTAACTAAAATAAAAACGTGAAATATAAAAATAATAGCTAATTCAAAATAATAGTATATGAATAATACTAAAATAACACTAAGTTATTTTTCTATTTAATGAACTGTAGACATTTGACACAAATTTTAAAAATAGGCCAGATGTAAAGTTCATGCAGATATGAAGTGCACCTTACTGTTGATCATTCAGCCAATAAAACACTGAAAATACATCTTTACTGAAAAACTTCCAGTGGATGAAAACTCATTATGACATTGGGTGTAAATTTTAAACGCTTACATCTGCTAAAAATGATTCTGATGAACATTTAGAAGCTCATGTTAGAGAAGAGCTGGACATGCACTAAACGCCACGAAACTACAGTAGAGTTTATTTCAGAGAATTTCAGCTTCTACATTCAGACAGAGGTCCATATTTTAGAGAAAACCACAATCTGCAGAAACGGCATCTGAAATGAGATGCAGCAATATAACTGTAGCTCAAACGTTGCTCAGAAAGAGCATGTAAACTCAGTGAAGTGGTTGATTGAGTGAGTGTCAGCGCTGAATAAAGCGGGTTTTGTGTTTGTGGATTACAGACACTTTCACAGCAAACAATGCAGCGGCAGTGTGTTATTATGCCAGCATGAGGAACTCTGGCCAGTTTGAGAGGTCAGAGGAGACCTCAAAATAAAACTCAAACGCTCAATTAGAGCGAGCCAGAGGATTCCAGCAGGCGGAGGCCACTCTCGCCCCACGGCATTCTGGGATACGGGAGAAACTGAAGTAGTTTACTTTTCTCCAAGAGTCCCAAATTTAGACAACATTTTGTTACTCTAAAGAAGACTCTTTTGCTTGCCAAGGCTACATTTATTTGAGTAAAAATGCAGTACGAACTGTAAAAAAATTTGAAATATTATTACTATTTAAAACAGCTGTTTTCTATGTGAATATCTGTTAAACTGTAATTTATTTCTGTGATGCAAAGCTGAATTTTCAGCATCATTACTCCAGTCTTTAGTGTCACATGATGCTTCAGAAATCATTCTAATATGCCGACTTGCTGCTCAAAAAACATTTCTGATTATTATCAATGTGGAAAACAGTCATGCTGCTCAATATTTTTTTGGAAACTGTGATACACTTTATTTTTTAGGATTCACAGATGAATAGAAAGTTCAGAAGAACAGCATTTCTTTGAAATAGAAATCTTTTGTAATATTATAAATGTCTTTACTGTCACTTTTGATCAATTTAACGCCTCCTTGATGAATAGAAGTATTAATTTATTACAAAAACCTTACTGATCCTAAACATTTGAAAGGTAGTATACCATATTAATTCTGAATAATAGCTATATATTTTTTGAATTGCAATTCATTAAATACAATGAACTATATATATCTTAATACAAATTTCTATAAAATGCTTCTATAGGAAGCATTTTAAAAATTTATATACATTTTATATTCCAATAAATACTCTAAATCTTGCATTGATGTAAGATGTTACAATGCAGTGAAGCAGGAAAGATGAATTTATTTCAATTTAATTCAATTTTATCATTTATTTAATTGCAAGTAGTACTCCAATTAAATTCCAATTAAAGCTCTGAATTTGAAAAGACAACCATTCTGAATGGTGCATAAATTGAACTACCCAAATAAATAAATAATTAAATAAGTATTTATATTTTTTAAAAATGTTCTTGCTTTTATAGATGGTTATTTAAAAAATTAATTTTATAAATATTAAAAAAAGTCTTTTAAAATTAAATATTTTAAAAATGTAAATAAATACTGAAAATATTTACATAAATAGTTTAATAGAATTTCTCATTTTTATAGATGGATTTATTTTAATTAAATAAAATTTAAAAATAAATTATACATTTTATATATTTAAGATATTTAAATAATATACTTAAAATATATTAAACATTTACATGGATTTACATAAATACTTAAGATTTTTTTAAGTAAATAAATATTTAAAATATTTAATTAAGTGTTCTTGCTTTTACAAATGGTTATTTATTTGAATATTTAAATATTTAAAAAATATATATGTTTAAAATATTTACATAAACACTTTAAATACTTAAATATTTAAATAATCATCCCTGTATAAAAGCAATAAATTAACTTTTGGGCCAGTTTATGACTTTAAAAAGCACATCAGTATATCTGTATGTTCTTGTATGTGTGTCTGATGTTCTTCAGTTGTTATTATCTGCGGGACGCATTAGATTTAGTCTTGCTGTGACATGTAAAGACTGTTGTGATCCTCTCCGCCGATAACACCTCTGTCTGTCTTTGATTCAAAGTGGGTCTGGGGTGAAAGAGGGCACGTCAATCCAAACAGACCTGGACCATTTCACTGTATATCATTACAGACGCTCAGATGTGTTATTACAGCTCAAGCATTTACCAACAACACAATCATGTGATGCTGCACTTATGTAAGGTGGATTTCAACCGCTCACTAAGCTCTTTAGCGGCTCTTTCCCACTCGGATGATTTTCCTCTAAGAACAGGGAGGAAAAAGGAAAACAAGGTGTTGGAAATACGGGTCAGAGTCACCCGAATCGCTGAAAAACAGGCCTCAAGTTCAAGCATGATCAGATTCATTCATTCTGTCAGCGTTCATATTAGCGCTAATCATGAGGTGTAAATTAATCTGGATCGTCTGCTGTCATTTGTAATTCACACCGCTGCTATTTTCATTGCATTAAAGCCATTAAAACTACAATCACAGTGTCTGACTTAAACATGCAAGGGGAAAAAAGGCTAAATAATAATAATAGTAGTAGTAGTAATAATAATAATAATAATAATAATAATAATAAATAAATAAATAAATAAATAAAGTTAATTCATTATTAAATAAGAAGTGGAGATTGACACATATGCAATGGAAAAAAAAACAGTTAAATATTTAATAACTAAATAAGCTAATTGAGAAATTAATAAATGAGAGATGGGGATTGACTCAAACATGCAAGGAAAAAATAACTAAATAATAATAATAATAATAAATAGATAAATAAAGACATAAAATCAGTTAATTCAGTAATAAATGTATAAATGAGAGATGGAGATTGACTCAAACATGCAAGGGGAAAACAGCTAAATTAAAATAAATTAATAAATTAAAAAATGAAAAGTTAAATAAATAAAAGATGGAGATTGGTGCAAACATGGACAAAAAACAGCTAAATAACAATAAAATAAATAAATAAATGAGAGATGGAGATTGACTAAAACATGCAAGGAAAAAATGCTTATGAAAGAAAGAAAGAAAGAAAGAAAGAAAGAAAGAAAATTAGCTCATTAATAAATGAAAATTCTTTAATACATTAATAAATGAGAGACGAAAATTGACTCAAACATGCAAGGAAATACAACGAACTAACTACAAGAAATGACACTTACTTTAATATTTTTCTAAAAAATATATATATTATCAGAAGTTTCTACAATCCCTGATGTTATATTTCTTTCTTCAACTACATGTTTTTTTTTTATATTAAAACTACAATCACAACATCTTGATGCTTCGGTTTCAGACTGACTCAAAAAGCAAGGGAAAAAAACAACTTTTCACACATTCTTCCCATTTAAATGTCCTAAAACAACCCCAGAAACAACACTAAAAAATATCTGAATGTCATTAGATTACACAGTAAAATATCAAAAGTGTCTGTATTTGCATGTCTCAAATGCTGAAGGATCTTTTATATCTACTAACACTTCATAAACACAAAAATGAACAATTTTTCAACTCTAGATCTGCTGTTTTATCATTTCAAACAGCCTTTTTCCACCAAATGTTTTGCCATTAAAACTTCAATCACAATGTCTCTGCTTTTTTTCACTCAAATGTGCAGCTTGTAAAAGGTTTCTTCACAAACAATGACACTTGTTTTTTATATTTTTCTATCTAATGCAATGGCATTCAGACATTTGCTCTGAGTTTGCTCTGGGTTTCTGGCTGTTTTTAGGTGTCCTTCAGGGCTCGTCCTGTGCTCCGGTTTCTCGCTCTCTGTCATCTGAGAGTATATTCCCATGATTACTACAGCAGCCGCATCTCAACACTCTTTCACTCCAGACTGCAGACATTCCACGAACACAGCGCCGCATTCTGACATTCAATCTCGTTATGATGTCATCCAATCAGATTGCACTGGATACAATGTTACTGCACTGGTTTGTCAATATATCACTGCAAATACCGTGGATCTTATGAGTGCATGTGGGAATCTTATATACAAATCTTTCACCCTAAAATCAAGAGAAAACTGTATTTTGCACAAGTGTTTTTTTTTTTTTTTTTTTTTTTTTTTTTTTGCATTGTGACATTATTTTTAATGATGATTATGCACATTTTTATTTATTATAAAAATCTCATTCTCATTATTTTAAATACAGTGGCAGTAAAGAAAATCCTAACCGGGAACAACAATTTTAGAAATTAAAACCAGCATCAATTAAAGGAAGTAAAATATATATATATATATATATATATATATATATATATATATATATATATATATATATATATATATATATATATATATATATATATATGAAATGAAAAAATGAAAAAATAATAAAAAATAAATGTTACTGTTACTGTATTTAACTAATATATATATATATATATATATATATATATATATATATATATATATATATATATATATATATATATAGTTAAATACAGTAACAGTAACAACATTTATTTTTTATTATTTTTTCATTTGTTTGTTTGTTTAAAATACATCATTTGTTTGTTTGTTTGTTTAAAATACAGTGACAGTAAACAGAATCATAATTGGGAACAATGATTTTTTTATAAATAAAATCAACAAAATAAATTATAGCATAAATTATACGTATTATAGTAGTTGGGACTTCATACACTTTTTGTACAATTTTATCATTTAAATATTTATATAAAATATATAATTAAAAATAAAATATCATTTATAATATTTTTTTCTTCAACCATTAATAAAATATTTTCAGTGATTAAAACTTGGGTGGGGGCAAATTAATGCATAATTGTAAAAAAATAAATAAAATAAAATAAAATAAAATAAAATAAAATAAAAAAATATCACAATGCAAACAATATCAAAGATACAAAAACAGGTCTCAATTGTTTATTTTTTTGGCAAAAAAAAAAAAAAAATCCCCCCCCCTTTGAATTAGGGGTGAAATATGACTTGAACATGTTCTTGAAGGTTTGTGTGAGATTAACCAGCGTTTTCCTAAAATAAACCAGGCTATCTAAATAGATCAGCACACAAATGCTACTAAAATAAGTTCAGTCTAACTCATTCAAACCTCAGACACCTATATGGATAACAGGACGGACTAATCCTACCTTAACAAACATGTAATGTCTCTTTTCTAATCCCCGCCTGCATTCAAACTCTCAGGAACAGAGTGCAAACAAGTGAAATGATGGCCTTGGCATTCCAAATATTCCCTCCCTGGGGCTCCGCATTTCTATGGGACGGGAATTCACTCGAGAACAGCTCCCTCCGGCGCAAAACAAACATCACCGCCTCATTAGCAGATACATTTTTTGTGCAGAATTGTTAAGCATAATGTTGTCTGGGAGACACACACAGTGTTTATGTGTAGACAGGTTTGTTTATATGTGTGTGTGTGTGTGTGTGTGTGTGTGTGTGTGTGTGTGTGTGTGTGTGTGTGTGTGTGTGTGTGTGTGTGTGTAAATCAACAGTTGTCTTCACAGAAACAAACACGCTTCCTTGCCACACTCCCTGAAAATGTGCTAGCAATGCCAAAGTCATGGGTTCTATTCTTAGGAAATGCACAGTGATTAAAAAAACAGCCATCTCTTGCTCAGCAATGGATCCACTGCTGTGAATGGGTGCCGTCAGAATGAGAGTCCAAACAGCTGATAAAAACATCACAATAATCCACACCACTCCAGTCCATCAGTTAACATCTGGAGAAGACAAAAGCTGAAACAAATCCATCATTAAGACGTTTTTAATTTAAATAGGAGTCCAAAATCCATAATAACTCTTCCTCCAGTGAAAAAGTGTTCTGGTCTGAATCAGGAGAGAAATCTGCACAGATCAAGCACCGTTTATAAGACAAAACAGCTCTAAACAAATATGAGGCTGGATTTTGATGTGAGGGACAACAGGAGATGCACTTTTTCACTGGAGGAAGAGTTATTATGGATTATGGACTCGGATTTTAGTTAAAAACGTCTTGATGGATTTGTTTCAGCTTTTGTCTTCTCAAGATGTTAACTGTGCTGTGGATTACTGTGATGTTTTTATCAGCTGTTTGGACTCTCATTCTGACGGCACCCATTCACATCCATTGGTGAGCAAATGATGGAATGACACATTTCTCCAAATCTGATGAAGAAACAAACTCATCTACATCTTGGATTACATTTTCATTTTTGGGTGAACTATTCCTTTAAGTCACTTTGGATAGAAGCATCTGCCAAATGCATAAATGCAATTCCACGAACACCACATTCATTAAATCTATTTGCATGGCAGTAAAGAGCATTCGGTTTGAACTCTATTATTTCTACACCAGCTGCCCAAAGGCCACATTCAACACACAAGAGATGAACTCCGCAAGTGTTAATAGCTTATCCTTAAATCTGACCTGGAAACCAATTCACAAAGCCTGATTTGGTCTTCGATGTCATTACATCGTTTTCTTAAAGGCTCGCATTTAAAGCATGACTATAAAGTGCATTTGAAGCATGCATTTTGTCAAAAACATTTGTTTACATGCAAAAAACCTAACAGAAGTCAGAGTTACTGCTCTACACACGAACAAAACACAACAAACTTGCATGAAATCTTAAACACTGTAAAACGGTGCATGCATATCTGTCCCAAAATGTACCCTGATGCTTTCAGATTTGTGGTTTACATTAGAATTAGAATAGATTAGCAACAGATGCAAGCAAAATCAAAATGATTCCTGTTGGTTTCATGATGCAAGATAGCTGTCAACCACTTGTTTTCTTGGATACACACTTGACAGTGGACGAGTGACCTTTAAAACACACTGATAACCCAACCATCTGCTGGATCACATCTTATCAGGGTTCCAGCATCTCAACACAATAAACATTCGCAATTAACATCAGCACAAAACCACCACCATCACCAAGAGGACAAGCGTGAAATGAATTATTCAGAGAGTGAGCGTGTTAGTGGAGAGGAACCAATCGAGCCTTGGGCCCGCCGGCACGCTTCGGCCAAACGTGTTATGTGAAACGCCATTAGTCATGAAGTAGGGCTGAGACAATAAATCGATGCAACGAGATTCGTGGATCGATTCTGAGATTAACGGAATGCATCACGATTCTCTCTGGAATCGATTCTGAGCTTAGTTTTTAACAGCAGACGGCGCTATAATCTAGTTTTTATTCGCACACTCAAATGCTCACGAAGAAGTGCCCTTGTGCGTTCGAGTCATGTAAGCGGTTAAATGTACTTGCACCTTGGTTTTTATGCTTTTATGATGTGAGATTAATGTAAACACAGCCCACTATGAACACCCATGTAATTCGCTTCAACCTTTTCAAACTTTATGAATGATTATTTTATGTTCAAGCAGTGTGTGTGAACTAGAAGCAAGCAGACTATGGCTGTTTCTAATGCACGCAGCGCCATTTGCTGTTAAAAAATAAACTCAGAATCGACTCAAGAGACAGAGAATCGCGATGCATTCCGATAATCTCAGAATCGATGGAGAACAATTACTCGATTCGCAATGCATCAATTTATTGTCCCAGTCCTATCGTGAAGGAAGAGGAGGAAAAAACCCAGCACCGGTTAAAAGACACCCAGAAGCTCTTCCAGCGCTTTCCACCAGAGATTGTGAGATGAATGAGATGGTTTGGAGGTCCTCCATGCCAGCGGGCGTCCATACCTGTCTGCTGTCGCGCCGCTTTTGGCCTCGCGTGATTGGCTCTCAGCGACGAACCCGCGATCCTCTGCTTCATCTCAGACGAAAGAACGCGACCTTTCTGCATCCACTCTTGCATCTTGTTGACGGTGACACCTGGATGTTTGGGCATCATTGCATCGTTGCAGGATTGTCGCGTCGAAGCGGGCATCGGTAGACTTTCTGTAGGATTCGCTAGTTGCACGTCGCAACCCGATGCGACCACTGGTCGCGTCTCTTCTTCGTTGTTTGACGA
This sequence comes from Spinibarbus caldwelli, assembly GCA_039654775.1. Classification (NCBI taxonomy): domain Eukaryota; kingdom Metazoa; phylum Chordata; class Actinopteri; order Cypriniformes; family Cyprinidae; genus Spinibarbus; species Spinibarbus caldwelli. The sequence goes on from CM077261.1 coordinate 1,804,433, forward strand.
GTACTTCACCTTGCTATCGCTCACCGAACGCTGAAGCGTCGATTTGGGATTCGCGTTGCGAATATTCTGCAAGCTTCTACTTTGCGAAGACCCCGTCAATCCCACCCCACATCTTCCGAGAAACGCAAACAACGCTGAATCAGAATCGTTCCGACGTTCTTCCGACGCGTCGCTTCCTATGCTAACGCTATCGTGGGATTGACTAGCGCTACTGGCCTGATCCACAAATCCGTTATCTTCGACCTGACCGTCGAAACTGATGTTATGCATTGTGTTTATTAGCAAATAATACGCTTCTTTTAGTTGGGACTTCAGTCTGTCGGTTTCTTGTGCGGTTTTGTTAGATCCCGATGCCGATGTTGGCTCAACGATATTTTTATTTCGCTCACTCAAGTGAGTGCACGACTCATAAAAGGGTAGAATTTGGTTATCATAATAATCGTCATCCTCGCTGTCGACTGAGTGGTGTCGAGGGGCCCCGTCTCTCAGCCTGGGGGCCAATGTTATTTCCAGATCAGTGGGGAAAAAAGTTGGACTTTGTAACGCGGGAATCCTAAAATCTCCGTGATATTCCAGCGAACTCTCTATAACCTGAATTAGATCGCTTTCCGCGTCTATATAATCAAACACGTGAGGTTGTGGGCTCCTAAAGTCTCCTGTAACGTTTTTCCCGGCCTTTTGCTCGAGTAATGTAACATTTGGTACTCTATTCTTTAGATCTTGACCATCTGTTGGCTTTGAAGCCTCTCGTCGGGGTTTTAAATCGCAGCCGCCGAAGCCGATCGAGTCCCCGCGGACCTGCGGCGTGTGGACGCACTTCAGCTCGGTCCGTTCGCTTTGATCGCACCGGGGAACCGCGCTGTAGCCGAAAGCGGCCACTGGATCCGCATTCACACAGCTCTGCTCACCCCTCATCGCCTTTGATATGTAATTTCTCTCTGTTTGCGTCTGATAAACTTTTTCTTTACCTTCTCTCGGCCGGTTCGCGGTGCTCACGTCTTTTCCTTTGGGTTTCTTGCCCCTGAGTTTGGCTAGAATTGTCCTCCGCAGAGGATCAGCCATCGGTACCGATCCGATCCTCCAGCTTTAGTTCCGTTCAGCGGCGCTCCGCAGCAAAAGTAACCGTGTTAGAAGCGCGTCCGTGCGGCCAGGAGACTCCGACACATCGCGGTCAGAGCGCTGCTCCATGATACACTGAAATCAAATCACACACACATTCATTCTCTCTCTGTCTCTCTCTCTCTCTCTCTCTCTCTCTCTCTGTGTGTGTGTTGAAATAGTTCAGATAGTTTCTGTGGGGGTTAAAGGTTTAGAGGCGGAGCTCAAACAAATCCACATGCAGCAGCTCTGCGGCTACTTAACTCAAATAGCTTTTAACTACGTAGGCTATGCAAGTGCACTATACTAAAACACTTGCATTTACTAATAGTACAAAATACTTACATCATACTTCAAAAATAAATAAATAAATAATAAAATAAAAACATGCATTTCATATATACATTATATTTAAACAATTCTATAATTTTGATAGTATATATTTTAATTATATATACAAGTATATATTTTATTATGTACTTTATCTATTTTCATAAAAATTTGATATATTTTTATATTTACACTAAATTTATACTATTTATAATATATTATTATATAATAATTATGCTTTTCTCTATTTTTATCTTTATATCTTATCTATATATCTAAATTCAAATATCTAATAACAAAGAATATATCATATACTACACGTCTTTAAAAATCTAAAAAGTATGTTTATATTAAAAGATATGCATGCATATATATATATATATATAATACACTATGATATAAAAACTGTAAATTATATATCATATGCACTAATATTAAACACAATGTATATAATAAATGTATGATTTATTATATTTAAAATAGTAAAGAATATATAGACTCAATTTACCCAAACTGATCATTATATAAATATATAATATTTCTATGTTATATAACTAGATAATAATAATAATAATAATAAGAATAATAAGAATAATAATAATAATAGTCTAATTGTCATGAACTTTTTTGTATATTTGTTATATTTTAATCTTCATAAACTTCTGATCTGTTCAGCATTATATAATATTTATTAATATCTTACCTAAATTAGATTTGAATTCTTTCTCATGTTGGTAGTATTGCTGTAGTCCATTAACTTAATTAGACTTTTAATCTCTGAGTTATTAAAGCTGATGTTCGTCCCATGATGACAGCATTCATTTATGAGCTGAGCGTATTGGATGAGTTGGCAATGGGTTTATATTACAGGTAATGATCAGGCCTGTTTAAACAGATTACAGCTCAACACTGATTACTGGACTAATAGGCTGATTATGTCTCAATAGGATCATCATCACAGGAGTGACTCTGCAGGGGAAAGTGTTTCTCATTCATATTCCGGCCTTCTTGTTTACAAACTTGTCAGCGCTTGTCTGAGAAGGACCAAAGCACGCAGAGATCCCATCAACACACCTGCATGTCCCAGCAGCCTCCGGCTTCTGGGAATAATCGGGAATTTTTGTCTGAAAGACAGTCGCTAACCTGCAAATCGCTTCATCTCTTCCCTCAGAGATCCTGCGATTAAAATACTGACTAATGATTTTCTTTCAGAGTCCACAAACGTCCGACAGAGAGAGCCAAGAGAAACAAATAACATCTGAAGATTAATTTGATTGTTAATTCCCTATTCATAATCACATTATAAATCATACCTCAGCAATAAATGCAATTATTCATACATTTCCGCTTGGATTTTTTTTTTTTTTTTTGAATGTTCTGCATTTAAAGACTGCATACCATATATTAGAATTTAAATGCAGCTAAATAAATATTGAAATCTATAGTTTTTGTATACAGAACAGTAAACTCATAGAAGTAAAATCATAATTAATATGCATTAAAAAAAAATTAAAATCACTGAAAATAAAACTTTATTTCTTATTTTAAAAACAGTTGTTTTCATTATTTCAAAATTTGTTTCAAATCGGTATATATATATATATATATATATATATATATATATATATATATATATATTAAGGTTATATGAACGTATTTATGATCAGAATCAGAAACAGAAAGAGCTTTATTGCCAAGTGTGTTTACACACACAAGGAATTTGTCTTTGTGTTAGGAGCTTCCAGTGCAGAAGTACAAACATAGTGCAGACAACATATAATTAAGGTAATACAAACACTAATGATGAAGAGAATAGACAATAAATTATAAACAACAGTAATAAAAATATACCTAAAAAAAAAAAAAAAAGATGTCCATAGACAGAACTGTGAATGTCCATGTGTCCTATGCACAGATGATGGTTTGATGAGTTAATTGCAGATGTACAGTACTGGGGTGTGTTATGTGTTGTTCAGGTGGGATATAGTCTGGGGGGAAAACTGTTCTTGTGTCTGGCTGTTCTGGTGCTCCGTGATCTGTAGCGCCGGCCAGAGGGCAACAGTTCAAAGAGAGAGTGAGCTGGGTGTGAGGGGTCCAGAGTGACTTTCTTTGCCTTATTCCTCACTCTGGAGATATAAAGATCTTGGAGGTTGGGTAGAGGGGCACCGATAATCCTCTCAGCAGTCCTGACTGTCCGTTGTAGTCTTCTAATGCCTGTTTTGGTAGCTGAGCCAAACCAAACAGTTATAGATGAACACAGGACGGATTCGATGATGGCAGAGTAGAACTGTTTCAGCAGCTCCTGTGGCAGGTTGAACTTCCTCAGCTGGCGAAGGAAATACAGCCTCTGCTGGAACTTTTTCACAATAGAGTCAATGTGAATGTCCCACTTCAGGTCCTGAGAGATGGTGGTGCCCAGGAACCTGAATGACTCCACTGCAGTCACAGTGCTGTCCATGATGGTGAGTGGGGGAAGTGCAGGGGGTTCCTCCTGAAGTCTATTATCATCTCCACTGTTTTGAGCGTGTTGAGCTCCAGGTTGTTGAGACTGCACCAGACAGCCAGCTGCTCAACCTCCTGTCTGTAAGCAGACTCGTTACCATCCTTGATGAGGCCGATGACTGTAGTGTCGTCCGCAAACTTCAGAAGCTTGACAGAGGGGTCTTTAGATGTGCAGTCATTTGTGTAGAGAGAGAAGAGCAGTGGGGAGAGAACACATCCCTGAGGGGCACCAGTGCTGATGGTGTGGGTGTTGGATGTGAGTTTGCCCAGCCTCACTAGCTGCTGCCTGTCTGTCAGGAAGCTGGTGATCCACTGACAGATAGAGGTGGGCACAGAGAGCTGTGTGAGTTTGTCTGAGAGAAGGTCAGGCATGATGGTATTGAAGGCTGAGCTGAAGTCCACAAATAACAATCTTATTAAAATCAAATAAGATTTTAAGTACCATTTATAATATTTTTAATAATATTTTAATAATATGTACTGTGTGTGTATGTATATATGTGTGTGTGCAATATCAAATAATATAAAATATTATTAAAAATATTATAAATAGAACTTAAAATCATAAATACTTTCATATAACATTTACAAAACATAAATAATATATACATGATTTATATTAATATTTCACATCATATATAATATATAATACAAATAATAATATTTATATATATTTAAATTAAAAAATATTGTTACTTAAAAACAAATAATTTCATATATACATACACACACACACACATAAAATAAATAATATAATATTCATACTTTCATATACTTCTTTATATTTACATTTAGTCATTTAGCAGACGTTTTTATCCAAAGCGACTTACAAATGAGGACAATAGAAGCAATCAAAACCAACAAAAGAGCAACAACATGCAAGCGATATGACAAGTCTCAGTTAGCCTAACGCAGTACACATAGCAAGGTTTTTTTTTTGTTGTTGTTGTTGTTTTTTTCAAACAAGTAGATAGAATATAGAAAAGAAAGCTAGTGTTTTTTTAAGAAAAGCTAGCAGAGAATAAATATGCAATTGATAGAGGGTCAAATGTGTGTGTGTGTTTTTTTTTTTTTTTAAATAAAAAGAAAGGAGATAGATAAAATAAAATTAGAAAAGAGAATACTAGAGTTAGAGGGTCAAATAAAGGATGGCTAAGGATTCAGCTGCTCGGATTGTGTGTATATATATATATATATATATATACATACATATATACACACACATATTAACCTCAACCTCAAGTTTGAAAATAGTTTTTGGTCTTTAAAGGATGTAATTGGAGCTTCATCTCCTCTTTATCTCTTCTTTAAAGCGGATCATTTGAATCATCACTGGATCTGAACATCTCCAACACTGATCCTGCCTGTCCCATCATGCACGGGGGTCGCATTCTGTGCATCTTAATGAGGAACGTTTTGCAGCGGCAGATTGAGGAGACAGATTAGGACTTTCAGTTATGAAATCAGGGAAATTTATCAGGAAAAACAACCAAAAGCCCCTGCACAAACACACACAGCAGCGCATGCCTGTCTTGTCTGAGCATCTGTGCGCATGTTGCAGCCTGCAGCAGAAACACATGAAAAACAAGGATGCTGGGTGACATGAGTGTGTGTGTGTGTGTGTGTGTGTGTGTGTGTGTGTGTGTGTGTGTGTATGCGTGTGTGAGTGTTTACTTACCTCTAGTAGTCATTTAGTTGCTTCACCGTTGTGAGTGTGTTGTTAGATCAGGCACAAAGATCTGCAGTTGAAATCACATCAGTTTGTTAACATCATGAACATGTTGCACATGCCATTGAAACATATTTTCATTTCTTAGTTTAACATTCTCTTTGATTTTTGTATTGATACATTGATATAAAAACAATGTAAGTGAATTTGATCTAAAATAATTACGTTTTTTAAAAATGTTATTTGACAACTAGCTGAAATAAAAAAGAAGTTAAAGAAAAGATTAAAAAACATGCCACAAGCATATTTTCTTTTCTTATTTAACATTTTTTTGTTTGATTTTTGCATTGAAATGTAAAAAAAGTTTAAATATATCTTTTTTTATTATTTTTATTTTTATTTAAAAATGCATGTTTTGAATTAGTTTTTATTTTTCATTATAGAGAAAAATTTAGTAATGCTGCTGTGTTTTTGTCATTTTTATTAGTTCATTTTTAATTCATTTTAATTATTTTTTATTATTTTAAATGTTCATATAAGAAATGTTGCTTTGACAACTAGCTGAAATAAAACAGTTAAAGTTTTTTTTTTCTGTTTTAAAAATTGGAAAAATGTGTAATTAAGCATATCTTAATTTCTGATTTTACTTTTTTTTGCATTGAAACAATATGGGCGAATCTGATTAAAAAAAAACATTTCATTATTTTTTTTTCAGTATAAACATTATAATTTTTGTTTTATTGTTTTAAAATTAATTATTTATTTAAAACATAATAAATGTTAATATAATATAGCACAATGATACAATGCAACGTACTTTTGGTCCATGACTCTCAGTCAAGTTTGATTTTTGGCCCTTCGTATTAAATTTAGAGTTTGCAACACATGAGAGAGAATAAATGAAGAATTTACATTTTTATTGCACAGCTCTTTCAAGAAACGGACTATGAAAGCAAGAAATCTGATCGTTGTGCCTCAGCCAATCTCTTTCTGTCTCTCAGTCTTTGTGAAGAGGAACATCTGTTTCTCTGGCTGTATTGATAGTGATGCGCGTGTGTGCAGTCGTGCAGCTGTCTGCGTTCACTGCGACTCCCTCCTCATTGTCTTTCGGCTCTTTGCGGTGTCTTTGAGTCTCTCGCACCCCAGCAACACAATTTATGGGGGCGATCCGCACCCCTTTCTCAGGACGTAAATTAGCCAGGACCCCTCTTCCATCTGCTGCGGGACGGGGGTCAAAGAGACAGAAATCTCAGCTGATCACTGCAGAAAGTCACTCACTTTACTGCAGCATTAGGAAATTTAAACGCTTCATTCAGATTGAATTGCTAGGCATTTTTTAATCAGAAAACACGAGCTAACCGGTTTACTGTTAACTAGTGAAACACTCTATTAATATGACAAGCAGGGCCTCAAAACTCATGTTAGATGGACACATTGTGCATTATGATCGAGTTTGTAGCTCACCAATGAACTGACTTTAACTGAAAAATTAACTTGTTTTTTATTGTCCTCTTGCATTATTGATAAACTATTTTCCTGTTTGACACCGTAAAGCTGCTTTGACACAATCTGTATTGTATAAAGCGCTTTAGCTATAAAAAAATAAAGGTGACGTAATCGTAAGCAGACACTGCCACAGCAAATTCTATTTTAGAAACGGTTTCTATTTCTGGAACATCGCTGCCTGGAACAACAACAGAACTATGACAATGATGATATGAGGTACTGATGTGCTTTATTCAGTGTTAAAATATCTAATGTAAGTTTGAATATCATTTTGCGTGACCTTTAGCCATAATAAGTCACAATATGTTTACCTCAAATCTTGAAGATAGGAAACAAAAACGCCAACTCTGAACAAACAAGTGTAAAAAGTGTATTCATCACTCAGTATTTATATTTAATAATGTTAAAATGGTTTAATATTTATGAATTATGTACTTAATCCATTCTGTTGCGAATACAGTCAGTGCGCTTTGCAGAGAGAGGCCCCGCCCACACGCACTTCTGATTGGCTCTGATTTTTGATTGATGCTTATGGCTGGAATCTTTTTGTGTCAGTGAAGGTGATCAAACCACTAAGTACTAAAGCAGTGGTTCCCAACCACGTTCCTGGAGGCCCCCCAACACTGCATGTTTTCCATATTTCCAAACATACCTGATTCAGATCATCAGCTCATTAGCAGAGACTCCAAGGCCTGAAAGGGGTGTGTCAGACAAAGGAGAGATGCAAAATGTGCAGTGTTGGGAACCACTGTACTAAAGTATCAAATCTTGTCACTTGTTGAGCAAACCCCCTAGCAACAGTCTAGCAACAACCCAAAACACCCTAGCAACCGCATGGCAACACACTAATAACAGCCTAGCATCATGCAAACATGAGAAACATGACTCCTCTCAGTCTGAACTCACTGGTCAGTCTGGTGTGACGCGGTTTGTTGTGGTCTTTATTAAACCGGTCTCTGCTCCTGCTGATTCTCAGGCCGAGGGTCAGACTGTGTGTCTCCTGCTCCGGCCGTCCATCTGTGACGAATGAATAGTGCTGTCCCACACACATCATGAAAGCTGTTCAATCTGTCCATCAAATCACATACTAGCTGCACTACATAGTGTCTGAGATTACAATTAGTGACGACAGCACCTCATGGGTGTCTGGATGAACCCTAAAAGTAAACGTGAAGCAAATGGACATTGCTATACTGTAGCAGTACGGCAAGTGCGTCTCAAATCGGTAGTGTTTGGATGGCATACTACTTAGGGTGGATTTTAGAATTGATACATAAGAACATAAGAACGCTTGAGTTAATATTACCTACAATCAATGTGAATGTGTTTTAGTTATTGATCAATGAGGAATGAGACTGTAAAGCTGCTTTTAGTATCAAAAATAATAATTTATGGTTATAGAAATTATTTTAGAATACATACTATATATTTCAATAAACTTGTCTTTAAAATTATAGAAATATATCTAAAAATTATATATATATATAATGACATTAAGTAGTTTTTTGTAAAATATGAATATATATAACAAGATACATAATATAGAAATTATATATACGTGTGTGTTTGTGTGTGTATATATAATACATATGTATTATGTATTATAATATGTATTTATAATGTATATAATATAAGATATAAAATGTTACATTTTTGTGCATTATTTAATTAGTTTAGTTTACGTTTTTAAATTATATATACACACTTTTAATGACTGTATTAAGTAATTGCAAAATATAGAAACATACATAAAATATATATTATATACAAATACATTATTTGTAAAAAAGTTGTTAAAATAAAATGACTTCTAACAGGTGTATTGAGATATATATATATATGTATATATATATATATATATTTATATATAGTCAATAAACTTGTAACTTATTGAAATTCTTATTAAAATTGTTAATATAAGTTAAATGACATATTATTTATATTAATAATATATTAATTATATTTAATGAATTTATGGTAATAATAATAATAATAATAATAATCTAAAACACATAACCAAATATATACTTTGTGTAAATGTAATATTAGCATGTTGCAAAAATTGTCTTTCTTCAAAAAATAAAATAAAATAAAAGTAAATATATACAAATACAAATCACACTGACTTCTTGTTTCTACAGAATATATATATCATTACTTAACAGCTTCAGAGCTCATGGTAGGTCTGTTATGAAAAATCAGTTCCTCTATGGGTTTTGGCTCTATACTGATGTCCGGTCTACTAGATAGGCTACTCAAGCACAAGTGTGTACTTTCCCGCAGAGAGCCGCTGACTGAAGGTCACAGCTTCCGGTTTCTCATCACTATGGTGACTCTGCCTTTAATGAATACACACACTGTCCACAGAGCCATTCCTAACACACAAACCGCCGATCAGAATATGCATGAAGGCCGCATGTCTCCATAAACAACATTCAGACATTCCCACTGATTTTCCACAAACTCCAGGCCAGTCTTAAGACGCAAACGCGCGGAGGAATTCAAGTCAGGCTCTGTGGAAACGCTAATGGATGCAGGTTTTGGTCGTGAATCACATTTACATGGTCAATCATTCACTAAACACAGGGCTGCACATTTCCATGAGAGCTCAGCAAATACACCAGCAGCCTTCATTCAGCGACACGACAAATACAGCAGCTAGAAAACATGCTAGAAAGTTCAGAGCGGGACACTTCAGTAAATAACTTGATGTTTACGTCTTCAGAAGAAAATCTGAGCGGTGTTTGCAATGGTAAAAGGGTGTGTGGTTGCTAGGGCGTTGCTATGCAGTTGATAAGGTGTTCTAGGTCGTTTCTATCACTCTCAAGGAAAAAAAAACCCATAAGACATAAATGCAAAGATACATTAAATAAAAGCTTAAATAATTGCACATATATGCAATATCTGAGATAAGTATCTGTCACAATTCGCTGTAGAGGAAGCACGCAGGAGGCACGAGTAAATGTTCAGTCTTTAATCCACAGAACACAGGGGAAATCCACACAATAGGAGCTTGAGCAACACATGAAGTAACCAAGTAGATCCGACAGGGAGAAACACACAGACAGGAACTTAAATACACAGGATAATTAATTACACACATGTGCAGGGGATGAACGAATTAGACTAGACAAGGACAGGAACAGGAAAATAACCAAATATGGGCATAAACACTGGGACACAGGGAGCACGTAGTAAGCAAAACACAAACACAGATAGTCCAGACTCCTGACACATCGCCCCCTCTACCGTAGAAACAACATCCAAAGGGGAGGGGCGGGCAGGAACTAAGGAGGAGGCTCAGAAGGAGGACGGATATCCGGGAGGAGGACGACGGGCAGAGACCAGGGAGCCGACGAAGGAGGGAGGAGCCAGGGAGGAGACAGGAGGGGCCCGGAGCAGGAGGAGCACAGCAGGACCCAGGCCACAGCCATAACAGCAGCCCACGGTGGAGCCGACGGAGAGAGGCGCCATGGAGGAGGAATGGCCACCGACTCCAGGGGGCCGACCAACGGCGGCGGAACAGGTGGTGGAGGAGTCGGAGGCGGAGACGGAGAGCCAACGAGCCAGGGGGATGCCGAGGATCCGGGGGGCCAGGGTGGAGCCGAGGGCTCTGGTGACCAAGGTGGAGGCAGAGATCCGCGGTGGAGCCGGAGCGACTGAGGACTGAGGAGGAGCCAAGGGGATGAAGGAGTCTGACGGAACCGGAGGGACGAAGGGACGAGGCGCAGCCGGAGGAGTGGAGTTCCGAGGGGCAGGATGGTCGACGCCAGACCAAGGCGGAGCCGGAGGGACAAGGGAGCCCGGTGGAGCTGGTGGATCGATGGGTGACGGTGGAGGCGAGGGAGCTAGGAGCCGAGGTGGAGCCGCTGGGTCAACGGGCCGAGGCGGAGTCCGGGCCTCGGAGGCTGGTGGTTGAGGTGAGGGATACTTCAGCCCCGACGACACTGGAGGATGACAGTCCTGCGGGGCTCGCACCGTACAGATAGGGGGCTGAGGGCGAGCGGAGGGGCTGCCAGACGACAGTGGTGGAGGAGGCAGGAGCAGGTGGAAGGGTGGGCATTTGTGAGCATCCTCTGGGCTGAACAAGGGAACAGGATGACGCTCTGGAATATCAGGCTCTGGAGTGCGCACTCGAGGAGCGGGCACTGGAGGTTCGGGAGCCCCCTCTGGGCTGGAAATGGGGACCAGAGACGAAGGAGGGCTGGACGGGACCAGCGGGGACGACAGAGAGAGGAGAGGGGGCAGGTCGAACTCCAGATCAGTTTCCCAGTCTTTCAGGTCCCCTTCTAAGTCCAGCAGCCCCAGATGTACGATCAGCTCACCCTCAGCCGTGGTGCAGGGGGCAGAGCTCCACTCTGCGCTCTCACCGTCCACGGCTTGCTCCATCGCGGTGGGCACTGTCGCCAGCTCTCGCACCTGGTCTGACGGGTTGAGCTCTACATCCGGGGCAATCCTCTGCTCAGTCACTCAGCTTTGCACTGGCTCGTGTATCGCGGCGGGAATTGGCTCTCCATCATCGGTGGGCTCGGGCTGATGCTCCGCACCGCGTGGAGTTGGTGGGCTAGGCTCTGGGTCAGGAGTGGTATTATTACTTCGTTACATTACACCACTGGGTATCGTTCATGTCTGGAGCATGAATACTAAAACTCTAATACCTAACATTACAGATTATCACATAACTATCAATAATTATGATTAAAAAAGTTCTAGATGATACTTTCTATTTCTGTGCTGAACTTTAGGTCCTGAAAAAGAAGCACATTATAAACCCTCAGAATCCTGCAGCATCTCAATGCGCCGCTGGAATCTCCTGATGTTCATTCAGGCGTGAGGAAAACGCAAACAGAGGTCTGAGACAAGGCCAGGCACATACCTGCACGCTGGAATCTTATCATCTGCATTTTTACCTGTTTCTCGTCCACAGGAGACGACAGAATTCCCTGGAATCCCTCTGATCACTTCATGCTCCCAGGAGAAAAATTACACACGCTTTTCACATCCTTCAACCTGCGAGAAAACAGATCCGCCGCTGCAGCTGCACGAAATGACTCATTTCACAAGATATGAGACATTTGATCATTCAGACATTAAAAAACTGACTTCAAACATCACACGACCCTTAAATAGTATTTTGGCTTTATTTACTATGGTAATGTATGTACTAAATTATCATACACCATTATATTTATCAAAGAATACCACAGATGGTGCAAGACCATCATATTCCCATGGTATATCACTAAAAAAACACTTTTACCAGGTATATGGTATTGGAAAAGTAAATATTTGAAAGTTACTATTTAAATTTCTGCATTAAATTCCATTTCTAAAATGACCTTTAAATTCCAGGTTTCCATGAGCTTTTGAAGCCACTTTGGATTAAACCTTATTCAGTGTCGCCACCTAGTGATGGTAAAACATCAGTACAAACACACACACATTTATACATATGAGCGATACAAACACAGAGACTCAGAGAGAAGGACTTCATCCATTTGAGAAGCTACAAATTATTGGAAATATACAGAAAACAACCAGTGGAGAATGTTCCTTACAAGCTACAAATTTACATAGTTGAAATTATACTTACAGTGACGTCCAAAACACAAACACATCATCCTAAACTCTCTCCCTTTACATGGACGTGATATTTGGAATAATAAATTTAAAATGTCCCAGACTTTAACATCCAGAGACTGTTAAAGACTTGGGGATTAGAACAAACGCGTCACTCGATACACTGCCGCAGGATTCTCTTCTCCTCTTCCACAAAGTTCTTATCTGATGTGGTCTGTCCGATGTCCCGCTTTCTCTTTTCCTTCTGCTGGAACGTTTCGACGCGACGCTTCTTAGCAGATTTCTGCTGCTTCCCTGATTCATCGTCATCTGTGATGAGAAAGGGTGTCAAACACTTTAAAACAGCATCAAGATAGATAGACAGATAGATAGATAGATAGATAAATAGATAGATAGATAGACAGATAGACAGATAGATAGATTGATAGATAGATGGACAAACAGATACAGTAGATAGACAGACTAGTTAGACAAATAGATAGATAGTCAGATACTGTAGACAGACAGACAGACAGACAGACAGACAGATAGATAGATAGATAGATAGATAGATAGATAGATAGATAGATGGATAGATGGATAGATAGATAGATAGATGGACAAACAGATACAGTAGATAGAAAGACTAGATAGACAAATAGATAGATAGTCAGACAATGTAGACAGATAGATAGATAGATAGATAGATATAGATAGATAGACAAACAAATACAGTAGATAGACAGACTAGATAGACAGATAGATAGTCAGATAATGTAGATAGATAGATAGATAGATAGATAGATAGATAGATAGATAGATGGACAAACAGATACAGTAGATAGGGGTATTCGATAAGACACGTGCATTTAGATTCCGCTTAGGGATTCCTGCGTTCACATTTTAATGTGATTTTAAACTATTTAAGCGCAGGAGGGGAAAGAACTTGTGCACTGTTTGTGTGCAGCAGACACATCTGAAGCGCGAGCACAGAGAACAGCGGTGTTCTGTGTCCATTCTTCAACCGTTCTGTGGAAAGGTCTGAAAAACTGCAGAAAAGGTTGTTCCGGGCCGAACTGACTTCTCTTTCATATTTATCGACCAGTATGCACAAAATACATCAGTATATCATCATGAACACAGCCGTTTTTTGTCTTAAGTGAACGTAAACAGATGACAAAGAAATTGCATGTGTAACAGTATTTTTAGATCCGCGTGCGTTCGGTGTTAAAGAGACAGCAGCCTAATAAACGCACAGCCTGTCAATAATGTTAATCAAAGAACAAAAGAAAATCATTAACTGATCTTGACTTAATATCTTTTGTAACTTTAATGAGGATTAATGTATATTTTATTTATGAAAAGAAATCTATGCAGTGTTTTTAAACTTCTGATTTCAGTTTCTGTAGCTAAAATTTGTTCAGTTTTATTAATTTATGCTATTGCTAATTGATTTGTTTGTTACTATTTTATTACTTACTGTTTACTTGTCTTTGACAATTTAATGTTTGAAATTTATATTAGTCTAGTTGTTTTTTTCTTGTGGTATTTTTTGGTAAAACCACAGGTAAAATACAGAATAAATGTGTTTGACATCTACATGTTTGACTTAAATTTATTTAATGGATTTGTTTATCTTATTGGATTCGGAATTAGGAATCGATAAGAATCGATAAGCAGAATCAGAATCAATAAAACTCAAACGATACCCAACCCTAGGTCGAATGCGTTCGAGCAGCCACAGAAGACTGCTAACTGACCTAATACATGATCATTTTGAGATGTACAAAGACTCGCGCTTATCAGACGGGATTTAGACTTTGATGGGCCGAATCAGAAGTATTATTTTCTGATAACACGAAAAAGAAACAATGGATCCTCGTGGCTGGACATCCAGTGAGACCAGGTGCCTCATCTCTGTGTGGGCCGAAGACGAAGTACAGAGAAAACTTGTCTGTTTGCTAACAACACTAGCAGCAGTAAGTACAAGCAGACGTAATATTAGTGCGCGATAACTTTAGTCCTCCCGCTCGTGTTTTGATGCCGACAGAGGGATCCGCCCTTCCTCTTGACATAATCAGCACCACGGGGGGTAATCTGGTCAGAAGTGGTTGAAAGTGGACAGAAGAGACGGATTAAAACTCCAGGTGTAAACGGGTAAATGTCTCCATTGTCCACTTGTGAACCAATCGACCAAAACGCATCTTAATACCAAGTGTAAACAGGGCCATAGATAGATAGATTGACAGATAGACAGACAGATAGATAGTTTGTGGTTGCCGAGCAACACACAGACGTAAACAAAGGTGTATGTTTGTAGAGTAATTTACTACAGCTTCGAACGCGGCTCAACCAATCAGAATCAAGGACCGGAACTAGGGATGTAACGATGAACCGTGAGCCGGTTGAAAATTGATTCAAATATGTGATGATTCAAATCGGTTGAGATGCCAAACAAATCGCGATACAACTGGAGTAGGAGTTTATATGAATGTATCTCTGAGGGGAACTGACTGTCTGTAGAAAAGTTTACGTGGTATTTTCTTTTCATCTTGCCTCTGAATGATGCATATTAAAGTAGTGTTCATAAGCCAGCTCTGGTTTGTTTACAGCGGTAAACACTATATCATTGCTGTTCATAAGTGCCACCTGCTGGCAGAGAGTGAATCTGCGTCTCATTCAGCCCGTCTGCTGTTTCCTTCAGATATGTTTTATGTAGTATAGGCTAGTTTCACAAAACTAAAGTCAGACCATTCTGTTTTTGCTTCAGATTTTGAAATTATACAGTCTAATTTAGATTAAAAACTGCTCATGCTGCGTTTATGCTGCATCTTTGTTTGGATCATGATTAAAATGCAGTGGTTGCCTCTAATTTTAAATGGAAAGAGCGCAGGCAAGCCTTAAGGTCATTGCACACCGAGTCCGAAATTTTCGCACGTTAAAAAATAAATATGACCTCACGTTGTGTCAATCACGTTTACACACTGCCTCCGAAACTTTTGTCCGTCATAATAAAATTTGGATCAGGTTCGATTTTCTGCGTTTTCGCATCCGTAACAAGCATTTTGATAGGAAAGGATGATGAATACGAAAAAAATAAAAAAACACATACAAAAATTTCGGACTCCGTGTGCAAGGACCTTTAGTTTGTTTATATGAAGAGATTTCTTTTATTTGTGTAACTTATTTGATTTGGGGTTTGTTTTATAATTCCAATTTAGTTTTGTTATTAGGGCTATGCAAATGATCAAATGCGATGATCATGTGCATCTAGTCAGTAAAGCCGGTTCTGTTATTAGTAATAAATCTCCTTCATGTGCTTTCAGATGGAGCGGCATTTACTACACAGAGCCGTAGTTCGCTGACAAGCTACGCAATATCGCGTTCATAATCGCAGTGTAGTAAATGCCGCTCCATCTGAAAGCACATGAAGGAGGTTTACATGAAGGAGTTTGTCGTTACCAGAGTCCGGCTGCTGTGGCTCCTCCTCCTCCGGCAGGAAGTGGGCGGGGCCTCGGTGGGCTTGAGGGGCATCGTCTCCATTGTCCTCGTACACACTGGACCATTTGATGTCCATTCCATCAGGAGGTCCTTTCTTCTTCTCCTCCGTCACATACGTCTGCGGGGGAGGAACGGCGTTGCTCTTCCACACCTTAAACTCCTTCGGAGACTGAAACATAAGAGAGTTTTACAGTCAAACAATCTGAGTAAGTGATGGACATCTTGAATGATTTCACTGAACTGGCCTATAAGTTATGATAAATCATAAATTTGAAGTTTGAAATGTACTGATTTGATTAAATTATTCAATTTATTTTACAGTGGTGGCCAAAATGATTAGAATACTAGTATTTTCAGCAGCTAAAAATGGTTTTAAGTCAGTTATTTCTATCTTTTGCTGTAGTGTGTCAGAAGGAAATATCAGTTTATATTTCCAAACATTCATTTTGCCATTAATTGTAATAATCCAGTGAGATTTTAGTTTGCTCCACACAGAGATGTGATCTGATCATCATCAGTCTGTCTGGAATGACATGAAGAAACAGAACAAAACTGAGACAGACTCAATCCAGAAGAACTGATGCTTCAAGAAACCTTCAAAGCTCCTGAAAAACTCTGCTCAAGTGCACCGAGGGCAAAAGCTGCTTTAACGCAAAGGATGGACACACCAAATGTTGATTTAATTCAGTTAATAGAATTTAATTGATACAGAAAATCTATTTCTGACATTATTTTTGACAGCGTCCTCATTTTACAGCATTTTTACACAAGTGCCTAAAACTTTTAACAGCACTGTAGCTTTGCAGGTAGGTTTCTTGAAGCATCAGTTCTTCTGGATTTAGTCTGTCTCAGTTTGTTCTGTTTCTTCATGTCATTCCAGACAGACTGATGATGATCAGATCAGATCTCTGTGTGGAGCAAACTAAAATCTCACTGGATTATTACAATTAATGACAAAATGAATGTTTGGAAATGTAAACTGATATTTCCTACTGACACACTACAGCAAAAGATAGAAATAACTGACTTAAAATTTTTAGCTGCTGAAAATACTAGTGTTCTAATCATTTTGGCCACCACTGTATAATAATTAACTACTTTAACAAATAAAATTAGTATTATATTATTATTTTTAGATTACATTATTTAATAATTCCATTAATTAAACAGATGTACTTATTATAGACCTTACATAGCCCCACCCCTTTTCAGCACTGCGCTCTTTGTCTTTTGTCTTCCGGTTTGTATTTCGTAAGATCGTATGAATTTATGAATGGACACGATAACTTTCATTAACTCTACAATAAGTAAATCAACAGTGTTGCCAACTAATTTTCAGGGTAAGTTGCTAAAGGAAGGCTGATTTGTTGATAAAGGTTGCTAAATGACCTTGTGATCTCACTCCGCAATGACATCATTACGTAATCACAACGCAAAATTGTGTCATTACATCAAATCTCAGCAGAAAATATATTTTATATATGTTAATTTAGATTTGTTCATAAAATAATAGAAATTGCATAATATTAAAATGTAAACCATTTTTATTAAATACACTGAATTTGAAAACACATTTTTGAACGATTACAATTGAAGTTTTTTTTTATTAGCTAGTAATCAAGTAAAACTACACATTCTGAAGAATTATATTTTTAAGCAGTGTATTAGTAGTTAGTATGTTCCACTCTTAACAAAAGTCTATAAAAATAGGGCACAATCTACTATGTTAATATGAAGGAATTTTTCACAGGTTTTTTACGTGCATTTTTAATTACACATTGTATTTTGTGTTTTCGGGTTTACAACGGATATGGATAACGGATAATGTCCTGGAAAATTACTAGTACATTTTCAATTTTTCTAGATATTTTTCTTACAGCGTACTAACTGATCAACAATCACAAGTACAAGCTACTAACAAAGTGTATCATAAATGAACAATTATTAATTTACTAAATTGTTTAATTATTATTATTATTAGCTTACACTTTATTGTAAGGTGTTCTTGTTACAGTGTAATTATATATTTAAATACTGAGTAATATTAATTAACTACATGTATTTACTACTGTATATGGTTAGGCTTAGCATTAGGGTTTGGCTTAGGGTTATTTGCATGTAATTATGCATAATTTATTGTTATTGTAATAGCAAGTACATGTAACAAGGACAACTTAAAATAAAGTGTTACCTTATTATTATTAAAGAAACAACTGCAAATAGCAGGAAACTTAATTCACGTGATGTGTGTACTACTAAGCATCTTTGGTTTCCTATTTTTGTGTAATTTAAATGGTAAATGTGTGCCTTTTTATCATTTGAGTCACTTATCAAAAGTTCCCAAATAAATTTTAAAAATGAAGAGTTCAGATGCAAAAGCCTCTAAGTGCCGTCTGAAATTTTCTTCTAAAATGAGCATTTTTATCAGACTCTTATGTGTAGGTTCAGTAATTTCACTTTAATGGCAATGTATAGGTTCTTTTCACTGCCATTAAAGTGAAATAACTGAACATAAACAGGAGCCTGATAAAAAAATGCTCATTTTAGAAGAAAATTTCAGATGGCACTTAGAGGCTTTTGCATCTGAACTCTTCAAATAACTAAATTTGTTGCTAGGTGCTTTTGGAAGAAAAAGTTGCTAATTTTAGCAATAAAATTGCTAAGTTGGAAACACTGTACCTGCTAGTAATTACTATTCACCAGCGATGCTATAGAGCTATCGCAAAAATGGAAGTTCAAAGACAAAATTCTAAATTATGGCTTCGCACTTGTTTCTCTGGAGCATACGGTTTTATTAACCCCTTCGGACCCTGCGTCCATTGAAATGGACATCACATGATTTTTTGTTTAAACCAATACAATTTTATGTTTTCATAATACGAGCAATGCCTGGTCACTGATTGGTCCCTGATCAACCAATCACAATGAAGATCTGACTCCTAACTTAATCTGATTGAGCTACAGGCATCACAAAATAGAGACATGACTGACCAACTGGACAAGAAGAGGAGGAAGTCCACATTTTACTTCTTATATGAAGATTTATGTTTATGGTAGCCTCATCAACTTGCACCTATTATAAAATTAAGACTATCAAATGATAATATTCAGAGTTATTTTGAAGCTCTTTCAGAGTTGCAGAACACAGGATTTAAAAAAAAATAACATCCATCGCAATGGACATCAGGTGCTGAAAGATATCAGCAGCTCCTCATGAATTAGTTGTATAAGAGGTTGAGAAATTTGTGGAAGCATTTCAAAGCTAAATACAGAGCTACAAATTCTAATGTTAATGTTTTATGAATATTGATGTTAATTAATGAAGTTAATATTAATATGATTTCATTTATGTCATCAAAGTGACCATAGCCTGTCAATCAATCAACTTTTCATTGGTTTTAGTGAGAAACAGCCATAGTGGATGTGAGATCAGTGAATACACGGCAACACACACACACACACACACACACACAGATGCTATAATGCACACAATCATATATTCATCAAAACAATCAGCAGGTACACATAAACCCATTCACACACACACAAAGACATTTATACTCAGATTCACCCACTTCAACCAACAAAAAGGATTAAACAAGTTTTATTTTTTTGAGACTTCATATCATCTTACCTTTTTTCATATTCTTACTGCATTGTTCATTCTTATAGTATGTGTTCTTTTCAAAATCTTAAACACTAGTTCAACTATAGTGCACAAGCTCTATTTATTATGTATGGTTAAAATATGGGGATTTTTATTTATCTTCAGTCCTGGAGTTCAATATAGTGGACATGAAAAAATGAGTTGGCACAAATCTTGTTTTTTAGACTTATTTCTGTATTGGAGAAGAGAAAATATCAAGTGGATAAAAAAAAAATTGTTCAGTGAAAAAAAAATAAATAATAAAAAATCAGGTCTGAAGGGGTTAAATATTTGATATTAATGGAGAGAGTGACCTCTTCCGGCGCTTTGACGGCTCTTCTGTCCCAGTCGATGAGTTTATTCAGCGGGTTGTAGAGGAAGGCGGGTCTGCTGACGGACCGGAACAGATCGTCGGGTTTCGGCAGCGGTTCTGCGGTTCTGATGAAGCGGAGGAGGATTCCGGTTCGCTTCGGCTCTTCTTACCGAAATCATTACTGTCCGAGTCACTGCTGCTGTCGCTCAGGTCATCGTAACCCATGAAGAAATTACGACCCTCTGTTTGCTTCTCGTCGCTCATGGTGGACGGAGACGAGAAAGGCTGCTGGATTCAGTGATTGTGGGTTTATTCGGAACCGCAGATCAATAACAACTAAACAACACTCGCCATGTTGAATTCGGCGCGCGCTGATGACGTCAGCACCAATGTTGCCAACTAATTTTCAGGTGAAGTTGCTAAACGAAGGTTTTTTTTTTTTCTCAATGCTTTATTTATTCAATGCCACAAGAACAAGAGGTATTAAATATTCACATGATCAAATAAATATTAGCTGCCAGAGAAAAAAGAAAGGAGAGAGAAAAAAAGGAAAAGAATTACAGAAATTTCAATGTTTTCAGTGCTTTTTTGTTTGTTCCAAGAGATTTACATATAATTTAAAGTCATTTATAAAATGCGCAAAGTTCGGTTTACATTGGGCCCACTTCTTCTTATGTATATGGAATTTTCCTAGCAAAATAAACAAATTTATAATATGTTCTTTACAATTCAAATTTTCATTTTCATACACTCCAATTTTCTGTTAATATAGAATTCCAAATCCTTCCAAAATAATCTTGAGTAAATACAATGAAAAAAAAAAATGCAAAAGTTTTTTTCTTGACCACAAAATTCACAGGTATACAAAATGTTAAACTTAAATCTTTCCAAAACATGCTTATAGCAGGATAAATTCTATGAAGTATTTTGTAAGACAATTCCTTAATTTTGTTGTTGATACAAAACTTATTTGGCAGTTTCCATGCTTTAACCCAAGAGATATTACCAAATAAAGAAGACCAAAAAAAAAAAACCTTGCTGCAGGTAAAGACACAGAACAAAGAGCATTCCTTATGTTCTCATTACTACACTGTTGTCTTAAAACATCAACATTTTCAATGAAAATGCTAAAGGAAGGTTGATTTGTTGCTAAAAGTTGCTAAATTACGTTGTGACGTCACTGCATGATGACGTCATCACGTCGCAAAATTGTGTCGCTGCATCAAATACTGCATCAAAAAATTTTTTATATATGTTAATTTACATTTGTTCGTAAAATAATATAAGGCAGCGGCTATTTACACTGTGTAAATAGCAATTAGATGCTATTTACACTAACTTAAGTGCAAATAGCATATTTTCTTAGCGAGAGATGCTATTTGCACTAAGTGCAAATAGTGATGGATTCTATTTACACTATGTTAAAATAGCAAGATTGTCTGCTATTTATACTACTTATTGCAAATAGTGGCAATTATCTGCACCTCAGTATTGTAGTACATTATAAAACAGTACGCAATAATGTATTGAGTGTAAATTATAGTTTTAATTCAAATTAAGCTATTAAATGGATGCCACCTTATTGAGACAATAAAGCCCTCCCCACACCTACCCGATAATTTATTTTCAACTTTTTGATTATTTCCTTCATTTTTTTTTTTTTTTTGAAAATAAATGCCTTTCCGATGCGATATGAGATTTGAAAAGGGAGAAAAAAAGTTCGTCAAAAGGCGGGTTCGAACTCGGGTCGATCGCGTCAAAAAGCACGTGCCTTACCATCTTCGCGTTGGTGGGCGGAGTTAGTGTAAATAGCCTTTGCCAACAAGGCGGGCTATTTGCACTTAGTGTAAATAGACACTCAGATAATATAAATGCATGATATAATATTAAAATGTAAATAACTATTTTTAAATACATTACATTTTTGAAAACTTACACATTTTTGACCAAATAGGGCACAATCTATGTTAATATGAATTAATTTTCTGTATTGATTTTTCCACAGGTTTTTTACCTGCATTTTTAATTACACATTGTATTTTGTGTTTTCTAGATATTTTTCTTACAGTGTACCAACTGATCAACAATTGCAAGTACAAGCTACTAACAAAGTGTATCATGAATGAACGATTATTACTAAATTATTTTATTATTATTATTATTAAACAATTGTAAATACCAGCTCAATTCTTAATAACTTAATTCATGTGATGCTTGTACTACTAGGCATCTTTGGTTTTCTCTTTGTGTAATTTAAATGGCAAATGTTCCTTTTTATCATTTGAATCACTTATCAAAAATTGCCAAATCAATTTTAAAAATAGCTAAATTTGTTGCTAGGTGCTTTTGGAAGAAAAGGTTGCTAGGATAGTCTGAAAAGTTGCTCAATTTAGCAACAAAATTGCTAAGTTGGCAACACTGGTAAGCACAGGCAGAGCGTACATCACAGAAATAAAACATACATTTTGGATTTTATTTGGAAAAATAGACCTTACGAATTAAAAAGAGAAGTGCTTGCTAATTCCAGAAGTGAAGGTGGCCTTGATTTTTTTTGACTTCGCAGATACTGTAAACACCTTTAAAGTAAACTGGCTGAGAAGATGCCTTAAGAATCCAATGTCAATGTGTTTTTATTCCAAATAAGATTTATCCCAAATAAGCTTGGTGGCCTGTCTTTCTTACTAAAGTGTAATTTCTTGCCTGGCAGGTTACCTATTTCTTTATTTAACTTCCATCAGCGATGTCTTCTTTGGTGGAGATTGTGTTTTGTCCATGGTTTCTCCTCTCACAAATCTCTCCTTTGGAATAATGCTGATATAACTGTTAGAAATAAGTCTCTTTTTTTCCCCTAGATGGTTTAATAATAACTTGAACTGTATTCTGTGTTTGATGAGTTTGGTAATATTTTAACATATGAACAATTTATGAATCTCCATAATTTTCCAGTCCCACCAAAAGAATATAATACTTTGATGAGAGCCATCCCAGCAGGCTTAACCCAGTTAATTAAAAATCACCTTAAATTCAGTAAAGGCAACAGTGTTTATCTGGCTTTATGTTTGGGTGGTATCGATATTTTAGATCAGAAATGTAATAACAGACATATTCGCAAAATATTTCAGACAAAGAGAAAGATTACTCCAAGAGGGAAATTCTACTGGGGTTCCTTTATAACAAATATAAATTGGAGAAAGGCCTGGCTTTTGCCAAATAAATTTTGCATATCTAACAAGGTTAAGGAGATTCATTATAAAATCCTTCATAAAATTTATCCTGTTAATTTGTCTATTTCTAAATATTCTGATGTTGATGAGTCTTGCTGTTTTTGTGGTTTTGTTGAAGAAACAGCTGCCCATCTGTTTTTTGATTGTGGTGTTACCAGCAAATTATGGGTTGACTTAAGCACGTGTTTCTAACCTTACAAATGTGACCCATACTTTCATCCTCAAAGATGTTATTTTTTATTATAAAAATCCAAAGCTATTATCTGCTGAATATGTTGTTAATTTTCTTGTATTGAATGCAAAATTCTTCATTCATAAACAAAAATGGCTTAAATCACCTTTATCTTTCCCCCTTTTTCTTGTTGAATTGGACTCTCGTTTCATCTCTTAGACTTACAAATAACAAAAAGAGTGCTAAATATTTGATGTATTATGACAACTTTTCTAAAAGGATGTAATTTTATTTTTGTACTTGTATGTATAGAAAATACCATAATTTGACACATGCAAATCCAGAATATTTGTTTTCTGTTCTTGTTTTTATGATTGCTCTGTTAGAATATATTCATGCCTCACTCCCTGTTTCTACAAGTTTTGCAATAAATAAATAAATAAAAAGAAATAAAACATATGTTTTGCATAAACAATATATTTTTTTTATTTTTAAATTTTATTTTTAAATCTATCTAACCCCTTACGAAAAATAATGGTTTTAAATAAAACCAAAAAATCATGGTTACTATAGTTAAACCATGATAACCACAAACCATGGTTTTGCTACACTAAGCATAGTTTAACCATGGTATTTGTAGTAAAACTGTGGTTATACAAATGGTAATCAATACGGGGGGGAACATCTGTCGAACAGATGACACTGAAAAATGTATTAATGTATTTGCATTATATAAGAAATCATTGCGAGTCATTCATACGCTGTCATTTGAATATGCTGTATTTATATATTTATGAATATTTTCATAAATATGTTCAGGTACTTTAATTATAAGAAGGATGCCACCGAATATTTCACTCATGTTTTGGTTTCCATCTGCATTAAATGAGCAGCATATGCAGGTTTGTATGAATGTGGATGGCAACCATCTCAACATCAGTCACGACCTACTACAACAAAACACGCATTAACAAGCTGCTTTATTTAACAAACCCAACAAAATCATTACAAAGAGCAAAGACACAGTGTTAAAGGAATTATGGCACATACAAATCACATCTAAATAGTCCTGAGTCACATCTATCAAACACTTCCAAACAGAAAACAACTTACTGATCGACCAAAGTGTGTATCGCCTTAAAAATCGTTAACTTTTTTTATTATTATTTTTAGAAAATACAAGAGTAGAAAGAAAATACTTCAGGCAGACCTGAGATGGTTTCTATTTTAGGATGATGACAGATTTCAGCATGAATTTGGTCAGATGATAGCAGGGAAAACTCAGGGTGAATTGAAGGTCATGATGAAACATGAATTCTTTCTGGATGAGCAGATCGTTAGTAAACAGCGGTTTCTTTATGACTGTGATATCATACAGTGGGACTTATGACAACTTCAGGGTATTTTACAAGTGTCTTTCTGGCAGAGAAATAATGATAACGTATTTTCTAAAGCATCCAAGAGACGAAAAATGAGACAGATATATAAAAGAATGACAGGGCTGCGCTTTCATCGTGGCCTATAATTTACTTTTGTTATAAAAGGCGGCTGATGTGTTTATCTGTCGACATCGTAAAAGTGTTGGGACAACTTTAAATCCTGTTTTATGAGAGTAAGTCCGTGTCTCAGAGCTTTAAATCTTCATTTTCTCTTCAGGAGGAGAAATAAACTGATGCGTTACAACAGAGTATTCGGCGAATCCTAAAACATTTAACGTGAAAACCGTTAAACTGAAACGTGAGATGTGTTTTGCCAGGTTTTCACAATAAAATCCGCCCAATTGCTACTTAAAATGGGATGTGACTGAGAGAAACTGTTTGTCGAAGCTAAACGCACAGCTAGGCAGGGGTGTGTTTCCCAAAATCAACCATGGTCGCAAGTTCCGTCGTTACCAATAGAGTTCAA
Organism: Spinibarbus caldwelli; assembly: GCA_039654775.1. NCBI lineage: Eukaryota > Metazoa > Chordata > Actinopteri > Cypriniformes > Cyprinidae > Spinibarbus > Spinibarbus caldwelli. Next base: position 1,829,858 of record CM077261.1, read on the forward strand.
TGAAACTTACAACCATAGTTAGCTAACAATGCTTTTGGGAAACGCACCCCAGATTAGCAACTTTAGCTAACTGTCACACGCAGAAAACTATGGAGGCTTGTTCCCGCCACAAAATAAAAAAGGTAACTGTGACTTTTCCCCTAAAAATTCTGACTTTTTTCTCATATTCTGTCATGCATTTTCTCATTTTTCTCATAAAAACTCACAATTATGAGAAAAAAAGTTATTGCGAAATATAAAATCAGAATTTACTTTTTTCTCACAATTTTATTATATCTTGAAATTTTGTTTCTTTTTTTTTTGTTTGTTTCTTCCACAAAATAAATTAAATTTTTTTCCAAATTGTGAGTTTATATCTCAATTATGTCACAATTGTGACTTTTTTTCTCTGAAAAAAGTCTGAATTGTGAGACATAAACTCAGAATTGTTAGACATAAACTCAGAATTGTTAGATATAAACTCAGAATTGTTAGATATAAACTCAGAATTGTGAGGAAAAAAGTCTGAATTGTTAGACAAACTCAGAATTGACAAAGTCTGAATTGTTAGATATAAACTCAGAATTGTTAGATATAAACTCAGAATTGTGAGGAAAAACATCTGAATTGTTAGATATAAACTCAGAATTGTGAGGAAAAAAGTCTGAATTGTTAGATATAAACTCAGAATTATGAGGAAAAATGTATGAATTTTTAGATATAAACTCAGAATTGTGAGGAAAAATGTCTGAATTGTTAGATATAAACTCAGAATTGTGAGGAAAAATGTCTGAATTGTTAGATATAAACTCAGAATTGTGAGGAAAAAAGTCTGAATTGTTAGACAAACTCAGAATTGACGAAAACGTCTGAATTGTTAGATATAAACTCAGAATTGTGAGGAAAAACATCTGAATTGTGAGATAAAAGGTCGCAATTAATAAATTGAATTACATTTTTATCCTGTAGTGAAAACAAGCTTCCACAGAAAATCCCACCAGAAATATAAAACTCTAGTCCAATTCACACACTTTCCAGCCTAAATTGTTTACAATTAGAATAAGTGTCTCAAATCTTCGTACAATGCATCCGTGCTTGCTCGTTCAGCTAATATTACCCAGAATTCATTGTGCTGGACAAGTTTATGATTTTCTAACAACATTTAAAGTAAAGTTTTGAAGAGTGAAGCTGCGACCACAGCAGGTTTTAAATGTATGATGCTAATGAGCTATATTTATCTAGATGCTAACACTACGCGAACACAACAAGCTATCAACGGCGTCAAGGTAGCATGCACCAATACTGGTGTGCTGTTTAATTACATAGGTGTTGGCAAACTTCTGAACGGACGTCACAGTTTAGATCAACGTCACAGTGAGGAAGGACGTCCAATCAGCACCTGAGGATCGTGAAACCGCGGCTACGTTTAAAACGACTAGCGTACTATATTTCTGCAGTATGTAAAGATAGCATAGTCTGCAAATGTTCTGCATGTATGGAATACCTGGATGACCTGCTAAATCTGCAATACTGTATCCCACAATGCATTGCGCTCCAACTCACCTTCTATTTCCTGTAACGGCAACCAAATAATATCAGCGTGATTGTCAACATCAATCTCTTTTTCAGGTTAATACACAAAAATTCAATATGCGCTACATACTAAGTATACAGTAAACTAGTATCCCATACCAAACACTTTTCCAGCTAACAAAGAACGATTTCATAATGTTCTGGCAATGTTCTCCTAAACATTAATAGAACATTCGTTCAAAGTTATCTGGTCTTTAATAACTTTCTGAAACGTTAACATTGTTCATGAAACGCATTTTCTGTAACATTTTAACTGAATGTTCATCTGATGTTTTTTTAAATGTTACAATTTACTAGTTTTAGAGAACTTAAAAAAAAAAAAAAAAAAAAACCTTTCCAAAATGTTCGCAATGGAACGCTCGCTTAGTTATTTAAAGAAAATACATTTTTAAAAACTTAATGGGAATGTTAGCAAAACGTTCAACGAACACACAAACAAATTGTACTTAAAAATAAATCTATAAAAATTTTTTTGCTTCAACTACTCAATAAAAGCACTTCGCTATGGCTTGTTTCACACATCACATCTGCGCAGTTGGTGGATATTTATTCCACCATTTACTCCAGAAAATATAGCTCAAATGCTCTATAAATCTATTCATGAACGTGACGCACTGCAATCTAGGCAACACAAAATCAGCATTCATTGTTTAAAAACAGGCTTTTTTGGAGCTTGACGGACGTTAAATGCGATAAACACTTTCGGTTGAGTCATTCTGAGTGGATCCAGATGATTTTAGCAGTTTACAGCTACATTTTGTGATTTAGGAATAATAATTAGATTTTATAACAATCAAAATTGTAATTGTTTTAACTCACTGACTGTTGCTAAAAAAGTCAATCGCATTTTGAAAAGAATGTTGCTGGTTAGAAAAATAAATGTACTTTATTTTCCTCGCATGTTCTAAAGCAACAGGTTTGAGACGTGAAATAAGTTTTTATATTGTCTTCTCTTCAGATGAAACGATCTGATTTATTTTATTTGAGTGTTTCTGTGTGTGGTTCAGATGTTTTTCTTCTTGTTAATGAGCACCGAGCAGCAGGTCAGCCCTCCGTCCACCTTTGCTTTCTCCTGACTGGTCACTGGGATGAGCATATGATCCTTCAGCTTCTCAAACACCTGCATACATTAATGCATTAATGAATATAATATAATATTAAATAAATGACTGAATTCAATTTTTCTGAGCACATCATGAAATATGTGAAATACATACACGTAAATATATACATACATTATATACATATATATATATATATATATGTATGTTATATATTTGTATGTTATATTTATATAAATATAAATAATATAACAAATAAATTACTGAATTAAATTTGAATAAAATTCTGACCACAATTTATATAAATATTAAATAATATTTATGTCAAATATTATAATTAATAGAAAAAATAATTAAACTAAAACATATTTGGCTTCATTTATACGTCCTTGGATCATTGGATAATTAAATATCTAAATCTAGTTATAAGACAGATATAGATCTAATTACTATATAAGATATAGTTTTGGTAATTGCTTTAAGTATAGCTGTTTTAAATATTACCTACAGTTTTAATATCTTATGCTTATTTAGTGTGATTTCATAAAAAATTAACAATTTCATAATTTCATAAAAAATACTGAATACAATTTAAATTCTGAGCACATCTTGAAATTGTCATTTTATGTAAAATACTATAAATATTATTTCACAAATAATTTAATAATAATAATAATTTATAAAAAAAAAAGTATTGTATCTCATATAAAACAAAATAAAATGTTATAAAAAAAATTATACATTTGAAAATATTTTCCCCCCACATTTTTGGCTTCTACTAGGTGTTTTCATGAGTGAGCCATTTATTCTATATCCAACTGTAAAGCTCACAAAAAAGTGGTAATATTCAGTTCTCTTTAAAATTAACAGTTTTTTTTTTTTTCATTTTAATGAATGCACAGAAACGTTGTGTAATCCAGAGCTCATGACGTTAACATCCAAACGCGAGAGCAGATCTCAGATGCGGCGAGAGGAACATTACACCATCTGAAAAAGCCTCATAAAGAGATGTGTGTCATTTGATGGAGATCCTCCAAAAGCCCAGCCGTGTTTTCCTAAGAGTCCTCCAGCACACCAGTCTGAAAATAACCGCAAGCATCTCTTACTGTTTCACACAATCAGCTCAACAGAGACGCCGCGCACGAGCTTCACATACGCTCTGATCAAATCACACATCACTGGATCATCAGATCATCACACGTCTCAATCTAGTTACATATATTACTGTTAGTTCTTTTTGGTATCTATTATAGTAATATTAGCTATTATAACTATTTTAGTAATATTAGCTACAGTTTTAAAGTCACTTATTTATGTTTAAAATCACTTATTTATACCGAATATGACAGATTGATTGATTGATTGATTAAATAATTGATTTATTTTATTTTTAAGTTTTGGTATGTATGCAAGGTTATGCAGTGAATTATGATTTATACATGATAAATACAAATAAAAAACACAAAATTTGATGATGTGCTCAGATATCTGGTATTTTAATTATTAACATTAATAATAATAATAATTATATATATATATATATATGTGCATTTTTAGTAATTTATATATTGATTTATTTCTTGTTTTATTTCTTATTGATTTATTTATTATATTAATTTATATTTTAGTCTGGCCTGATTATAAAATACAAATATAAAAACCACAAAATTTCAGGATGTACTCAGATAAATATATTTTAAAATAGTATTAGCATTAAAAATAACTTAGATATAAATAGTATTTTAGACATATATATATATATATATATATATATTTCTATAAATAGTCAGCCCTTTATATAAAACATAAACACAAAATTTTATGTCTTCAGATAATTCTGAGATCTGATCTAACCTCTCAATGTATCTATAGAGACACCATTAAAGTATTAATAACTAAAAACACTATTTTAATGGTCTTTGGTAAAGCAATCATTCATCTATGACTGACACCATTCAGATACTAGTGATATTACACATACAGTTATATAATCAGGTGTGTGTGTGTGTGTGTGTGTACTGGTATTCACCACATTATGAGGACCAAATACCCCTACAAGTATAGTAATACCAGTACATTTTGACCTTATAGGGACATGTTTGGCCCTCATGAGGAAACAAGCTCATAAATCACACAGAATGAAGTGTTTTGAAAATCCAAAACTGCAGAAAGTGTGAGGGGTAGGTAGTTTGTAAAGCAGAAAAACCACTGCACCTATGGGTTCAACTTTGTGTGAGAGTGTGTGATATTGTGTGTGTGACCTTGGCGCTCTCAGGATACTCCTCTGGTGCGCAGTGCAGCAGGACGTCTCCTTTAGCCGGCAGGTTCATGTAGACGCAGTTTGCAGCCGAATCATCAGGAAGCGTCAGTTTATCGTATTTATGATCGCTCATCTGCTGCATGATCTACACACACAGACAGAATACAGAATCTAGTTAGACGTATTACTGTTAACTCTTTTTGGTATCTATTTTAGTAATATTAGCTACAGTTTTAAAGTCACTTATTTATGTTTAAAATCACTTGTTTGTACCGAATGAGACAGATCGATTGATTTTTATTTTATTTTACAGTTTTTGCTTGTATGTAGGGTTATGCAGTGAATTATGATTTATACACGATAGATACAAATAAAAAACTAAATTTGATGATGTGCTCAGACAACTGGTGTTTTAATTACCAATAATAATAATAATTATATATATATATATATATATATATATATATATATGTGTGTGTGTGTGTGTGTGTGTGTTTATTAATTTATATTAATATATTAATATTATATAATGATTTAGTTCTATTTATGTAATAATTTATAATATGTGACCCTGGAGCACAAAAGCAGTCATAAGTAGCACAGGTATATTTGTAGCAATAGCCAAAAATACATTGTATGAGTCAAAATTATCCATTTTTCTTTTATGCCAAAAATCATTAGGATATTAAGTAAAGATCATGTTCCATGAAGATATTTTGTAAATTTCTTACTGTAAATGTATCAAAACTTAATTTTTGATTAGTAATATGCATTGCTAAGGACTTCATTTGGATTTTTTTGCACCCTCAGATTCCAGATTTTCAAATAGTTGTATCTCAGCCAAATATTGTCCTATCCTAACAAACCATACATCAATGGAAAGATTATTTATTCAGCTTTCAGATGATGCATAAATCCCAATTTCGAAAAATTGACATGTTTTACTCTGTCCTTCATCTTCATGTTATATATATATATATAAAAGTCGATTATGAAACTTTCCTCACTTTTTGGCTTCTACTCTGTTCTCTGTTTTATTCTAGAAATATCTGATGACCTCATCGAGAGCAGCGGAGCCTCTGATTGGTCAGCGCTAAATCCAGTTGTAGGAATATTTCCTGTGAATAATAAAAGTCTGAACACAGATCAGTTCTGACAGACGACACACACAATAGTGTTCATCACAACACTCACGTCTGTTCAAAACCACACACACAGCTTTCTGTCTAATTGCTCTGTAATCTATAATAAGCGACTCTTTTAATGAGTAAAGCAGAACACATTAAATCTGCGTTAAAGCTCATATAAAATTACAGCGAGGCTGATGCAACACACAATGAAGCATTTAGCAGCAAACTATTGTAATGTCTGTAAATGACCGTCCTAAAATCTCTAATTTTAGAGTGAGAATGAAACTGCAACCACAGAGGAGAAAATCAGGAGCATTAATGACGTCATCAGTCTAAAATGCCCCCAGTGATGCAGCGAGACACCAGCAGAGGACGACAATACACTGAAGACGAGCTGTTTGACTCTATTTAACCCAAAATCCCTTATTAAGAGTACCCTGTTTACTCTTTCTGTAATATAAAGGGAGAAATAGTATGCATTCTACATTCAAAAAAATATTTAGGTCTAAATTTAATATTCATGTAATTGAATTGCATATAAAATTTCCATGCATTTGGATTATACGGTTTTTACAGAAACTAATAAACTTAATGTGATGTGTATTTGTCAGTCATACATAAATGAAATGGGTCAGATTTATGAAAATAGTTTTAATCTCATACATTTTAACCAATTGAATACTGCTTGTTCCACAGCTATTACCATATTTTAACCCTGACGTTCATACTTTTTAACTGAATAAATGTAATTTTCACAATGAACAGATTTATGCTGATTCTAAGCTATTTTAATGAATACTTTTTAAAAAAATATTAAAATGATTAAAAATATAAAAATAATATAACATTAGTATATATAATATAAAATATGATCATTTAAATAAAATAATTTTTATTTTTGTATATTTTTGTATTATGACAGTGAGATTTGTATTTTTAGAATTACAGTAAGTGGAATACAATCACAGTGCATCCTAAAAATAGACTACATTTTCAATAAATAAATAAATAAATAAATAAATATTCATTTAATTTCTTTTGAATGATTGGATTAAGTAGGAAAAAAAATCTCCTAAAATAATATAGTATAAAAATTAATTAATAAAAATATTTATACACACATTACACATTTAAATAGAATTATTAAAAATACAAAAATAAAATATATAAAAAAATATAAAAATAATTTTAAAAATCATTAATTAAAATCAAATAGATGCCAAATTCATATAAAAATAATATAAATAATATTTAAATAAAATGATTAAATATATAAAGATATGATTATCTAAATAAAATCAAATAGTTAATGCAGTTATTAAAAAATAGACATGATTTATTTGAGTGTAGAAATCTGACCTGTTTTTATTTGTGTGTGAATGACAAATATGCATCACATTAAGTTAGTAAATAATTTAAATAGTTAAAAGTTTTAGTTTAAGTAGTTTATGTTAAATATGTGCAATCCAAATGGATTTTATATGCATTTCAAATACACAAATCTTAAACTTTGGTCTGAATATTTATATAGTGTATATAGTATGGTCGATTACAATTAGTGCATCCTAGATCATTAGCATGTGCGCATTACACACATGTATTTATATGTCATTCTGTAAATGTAGACTTTTGAAGTATAGAAACATATTCAAGTCCAACTTCAGCACCTGAAATCACAATTCCTGCATGGATACAGACCAGATCCACATGTGATTAAACTCTGTGCTAACGTGAAGGGGAAACATTGATTCCCTGCTGGGAACCTGGAAATGAGCCAAAATGACACAGAAAGAGGGACGGATAAAGTGGCTGCGGCGATAAGGAAACTTTGGCGCGGCGCGACCGATTTCCATGACGATGTTTTTCATGTTTGCACAGTTTGCAGTTACCCTGATCCCACAAAATCCAGGCATTCCAGTGCCAACTGTTGATCTGAATCTGAGCAAGAACAGCGTCACAGAACAGCCGTTATCATTAGACCCCGAGATCTGCACGCATTAGGGATGGAGAAAGACTGTGGATTCATTGTTTTTAACTGTTCACTGCTTTTACTGGACATTATCAAACCAAATTCATATTCTGGAATGTTTAATGCATTTATAAGCATTTGCTCTCTGGGAATATTTAGCCATTTTATTCCAATAGTTTGGAATTATTATGAACATCTTAATGTCTTAATACTTTTGAAAGACTCTCTTCTGCTCACCAAGTTTGCATTTATTTGATAAAAATACAATAAGAACAGTAAAAATTGTTAAATATTATTATAATGTAAAATAGCTGTTTTCTTGTGAACATCTGTTAAAATGTAATTTATGTCTGTGATCAAAAGCTGAATTTTCAGCATCATTACTTCAGTCTTCAGTGTCACATGATCCTTCAGAAATCATTCTAATATGCTGATTTGCTGCTCGAGAAACATTTCTGATTATTATCAGTGTTGAAAACAGTTGTGCTGCCCAATATTTTTGTGGAAACAGTGATACATTATCATTAAAACACATTAAATTGCACAAAAGTGACAGTAAACACATTTATAATGTTCCAAAAGATTTATATTTTCAATAAATGCTGTTCTTTTGAACTTTCTATTCATCTGTGAATGTTTTCAACATTGATAATAATCAGAAATGTTTCTTGAGCAGCAAATCAGCATATTAGAATGATTTCTGAAGGATCATGTGACACTGAAGACTGGAGTAATGATGCTGAAAATTCAGCTTTGACCACAGAAATAAATGACAATTTAACATATATTCACATAGAAGACAGCTATTTTAAATTGTAATAACATTTCACAATTTTTAAAGTATTTTTCATCAAATAAATGCAGCCTTAGTGAACATAAGAGATTACCTGTAATGTACATATATAAACATGAATTATTCCAGCTCTTCTAACTGCATTACGCTATCATATTTCCAGTTTTACCTCGATTTTCCCAGTCGTTTGGATTTCTAAAAAGCATTTTATAGAGATTACACTTATAATACTAATTTATAAGATGAAAAATGTGAAAAACGTCCATTAACTTTGACTAATTTTTAACATTTTAATAATTGCTATATTTCCAGCTTTACATGATTGCAGGAAACCTGGAGTTGCACATACAAGCATTTTAGTGATTAAAACTTGTGCAATAATCAATTCAGGGCTATTATGACATTGGGTGTGCGTTCAATATTCAATATTTCAATGTTCTGTAGTTTGTTTCTTTCTTAACTCTCTTAATTATAGTTTTGATGAGCATCCTTTTGAATTTTTGTGGCCGAAAATGAAGCGTTTTGACTGAGCATTTACCATTGTGCCTGCAGGTTTGCTGTGAAATGTAGCTCAGTTGTTGTTTTTCAGACTCATTCAGGTGTGTTTATACCTTTAGAGCTTTCTGCGCAGCTTCGCTGGATCCGATAGCAATGAGATCCGGTCCTGCCATACTGCAGAAACTCTTCAGATGCAGTGTGTCCTGAACAGGAACCGTTGACACGGCGTAGTCCTGTAAAACAGAGTCCGTCCGGGACACACATCAGCACAAAAGCATTTTGGCTCAGACTGGAAAAACATTCGCTCATAAAAACAGAATGAAAATACTGTGTACTCCAAATAAACTATTAGCGTATTGGCTCAGTGGGTAAACAAAGGGGGAAAAAATGGTTCCCTTATTGGAAAAAGACACCTAAAGCGCTCCAGACTTTGGAAGGAGGAGAAAATGCACTCAGAGATTCTTGACAAGAGAACAAGGGAACATTTTTGTGGAAAGTGTGGATATATTTACAAACAATGCTGTCCATTGTAGTATGAACACGTTCGATAAAGCAGCTCTGCTTTTACTTTAGCAACCCGGGCGACTTTGCGATGGTTAAAAGTTTCCATAAACCATCGGCAAGTGAACGATAAGGAACTGCAGGCATCCTCAAGCTCGTTTGCTGCTCGTTACGAACTTGTGACGTTAAAAGCATCTGTGACATTAGCAAAGAATGTTTTGTTCTTGCGACCAGCATTTGATTTTCATTCAGAAATCAAAGCCTGCAGCTGACATGGTTCTCAGTCTGTGGAAGCAACGCTGCAGAAGATAATCATCCTCAACGGAGCTTAACCTGATCCACACTGAACACTGAGACTGAAGACAACAGGAGGATAGACAGATAGATAGATAGACAGACAGACAGACAGACAGACAGACAGATAGATAGATAGAAAGACAGAAAGACAGACAGACAGACAGACAGACTGATAGATAGATAGACAGACAGACAGATAGACAGATAGATATAGATAGACAGATAGATAGATAGACAGACAGACAGACAGACAGACAGAGAGAGACAGACAGACAGACAGACAGATAGATAGATAGAAAGACAGAAAGACAGACAGACAGACAGACTGATAGATAGATAGACAGACAGACAGATAGACAGATAGATATAGATAGACAGATAGATAGACAGACAGATAATTAGACATATAGACGAACAGATGAATAGATAAATATATAGACAGACGGATAGATATATAGTCGAACAGATGGATAGACAGATATTTAGACAGACAGTCGTATAGACAGATATATAGACAGACGGATTGACAGACATATAGACAGACAGAAGGATAGATAAATAGACAGACGGATAGATATAGACAGAAGGACAGACAGACGGATAGACAGATACATAGACAGACAGGCAGATAGACAGACAAACGGATAGACGGATATATAGACAGAAAGAGATATACAGACTGACAGATGGATAGCGAGATTATATATATAGACAGACAGGCAGATATACAGATATAAAGACAAATGGATAGACAGATATATAGACAGACAGATGGCTAGACAGATATATAGACAGACAGACTGCTAGACAGATATATAGACAGAAAGACGGATAGACAGATAGAGATATATAGACTTGCAGATGGATAGACATATATAGACAGACGGATAGACAGATATACAGACAGACATATAGACAGATGTACAGACAGACAGATAGATACAAAGACAGACAGACGGATAGACAGATATTTAGACAAACAGACAGATATATAGACAGTTGTATAGACAAACAGATAGACAGACATATAGACAGACAGATAGACAGATATATAGACAGACACACATAGACAGACGAACAGACGGATAGACAGATATATAGACAGATTTACAGACAGATAGATATATAGACAGACACACATAGACAGACAAACAGATGGATAGACAGATATATAGACAGATTTACAGACAGTCAGAAGGATAGACAGATATATAGACAAATTGATATACAGATATATAGACAGACAGACAGACGTGTAGACAGAAATATAGACAAACAGATGGATAGATATTTAGACAGATAGACAGATATACAGACAGACAGACGTATATAAAGATGTACAGACAGACAGAAGGATAGATATATAGACAGACAGACAGATAGACATATGGACAGACAGATGGATAGACAGATATATAGACAGACAGATGGATAGACAGATAGACGGATAGACAGATGGATAGACAGACAGACAGATGTATAGACAGATGTGCAGACAGACAGATAGGTAGACAGATATATAGACAGACAGATGGATAGACAGATATATAGACAGACAGATGAATAGACGGCTAGACAGACTGATAGACAGCTATATAGACAGACAGATGGATAGACAGAGACAGACAGACGGATAGACAGATGGATAGACAGACAGATGGATAGACAACAGACAGATGGATAGACAGATGTACAGACAGACAGACAGCTAGACATATATGTAGACAAAGATGGATAGATATTCAGACAGACAGACGTATAGAAAGATGTACAGACAGACAGAAGGATAGATATATAGACAGACAGATAGACATATATGGACAGACAGATGTACAGACAGACAGACGGATAGACAACTATATAGACAGACAGATGGATACACAGACAGACAGATGGATAGACAGATGTATAGACAGATATAGACAGACAGATGGATAGACAGATGTATAGACAGACAGACAGATAGACAGATATAGACAGACAGATGGATAGACAGACGGAGAGATGGATAGACAGACAGACAGATGTATAGACAGATGTACAGACAGACAGATGGGTAGACAGATATATAGACAGACAGACGGATCAGACTCACCTTAAATGTGTCGGCCAGGATCTCCGCTCCTCTCTGATTGGTCCTCTTGGATAATCCAACAAAGAATTCTCTACCTGAACATCAGACACACGTTTACATTCACCTGCAGCGGCTGATCAGCTCAGACATTAATGAGTGCTGCTCCAGACAACCATTTGGATTGTATCTAGTTTCCATCACTGATCAAAGGAAACCAGACTAATTTGCAAAGGGACATTAGTTAAAGCTTCCTAACGACTCTCTTGAGTTCACTGGGTTCAACTCTACCTCGATGCCAGTGAACCTTCTGATCTGAGGCCAGTGAGAGGCTTCAACGTTCAGCTAAAGAGACTTTTTCCCAGTCATATGACTTTATGATTTCTTTAAATAGTCATCTGAGATCAGCTTCTCACATATTCTGGTGTAACAGTTTAAGTTTGCGCATCAGTAGTTCTGGTCTGATCTTCGAACAGTGGAACGTGACGCTTGAATCCAGAACAGTAGCCACTAAACGTTTTACACAGGAGATATACGCTTCAAGACGCCAGAAAGAAATGTTTCTGGCCGGGAACGACTCCAGCCGAACGTCTCCAGACTCAATTAGGTGTTCGGCTGCAGTTTTCCAGCCACCGCTGAAGGTGACCCACATTGAATTCAGGGAACCAACCAGACACAATGTACAATTGAAGGAGGAACATTTCCACAGCAAGTAAAGCTGATTCACAGCTGTGGATTTCAGAAAGAGCTGTATTAGCGTAGTTGTGTTATATTGTAAACATAGTGGAATGAATGTGTCTTTTGAAGTACACTGCTGTTCAAAAGTTTGGCATCAGTAAGATTTTTCATCTTTTTTAATGAAGTCTCTTATGCTCATCAAGGCTGTATTTATTTGATCAAAAATACAGAAAAAAACTGTAATATTGTGAAATATTATTGCAATTTCTAATATTGGTTTCCTATTTTAATATAAATTAAAATATAATTTATTTCTGTGGTGCAGCACTGAATTTTCAGCATCATTACTCCAGTCTTCAGTGTCACTTGATCTTTCAGGAATCATTCTAATATGCTGATTTATTATAAGTGTTGAAACTGTTGTGCTGCTTAATATTTTTTTGGGAACCTGTGATGCTTTTTTATTTGATTCTTTGATGAATAAAAAGTTAAAAAGAACAGTGTTTATTCAAAATAGAGATCTTTTCTAACAATACAAGTTTTTATTATGACTTTCTATCCATTTAACACATCCTTGCTGAATAAAAGTATTAATGTCTTTAAAAAAAAAAAAAAAAAAAAAAAAAAAAAGAATGAAAAAATTTACTGACCCCAAACTTTGGGAATAGTAGTGTATATTGTAACAAAAATTTCTATTTTGAATGAACACTGTTCTTTTAATTTTTTTATATATATTAAAAAATTCTGAAAAAAGCATCACACATCCCAAAAAATATTAAGCATTACAACTGTTTCCAACACTGATAATAATAAATCAGCATATTAGACTGATTTCTGAAGGATCATGTGACACTGAAGACTGGAGTAATGATGCTGAAAATTCAGCTTTACATCACAGGAATCAATTATATTTTAAAATATATTAAAATAGAAAACTGTTGTTTTTTTCTGTGTTTTTGATCAAATAAATACAGACTTGATGAGCATAAGAAACTTCTTTAAAAAACATTAAAAATCTTCCTGATCCCGAAATTTTCTCAGCTTTTTGATCAAAATGTTGCTTTTTTATGAAATTTGCCCACATTCAAATGATGATAAAAAAAGAATGCATTATGCTAGAATAAAACAAATCTTTTGTTTAAAAGCAGAGGCTCTGATCTTTCTTTTGACATATTGACATATTGCATGTTCAGATACTCATACAACAAAATATTCTGGGGGCCATGAAAATTTTGTGAAAATTGTCAAAAATGCTAGGGATGACTTTTTTTAAAAAACGCTGACAGGGAAAGAGTTAAAAAGCCAAAAATAATCATCACAGATTCATGCATCTTTGCTCAATGGGGTCAAATAGTCTGAGAAACAGAAATATTGAAAATGCTGCTCTGTTTCTAAGTGACTAATCAAATATAAGCAAACAAGATGCTCTCTGAAATCATGCTGGAGAACATCAGGTTTCAACTTTTCATGAAAATCATTCTGCTGCTTAAATTTGTATCCATAATACGGCATTAAAATTGAAACAAATGCAAAACAGAAGCCTTTTTAGAGTGATCTTAGACTTTTAGACTCCGCCCATACATATTCTGCTAGATGATCATCTATGATTGACACTTTGTCTGTACACACAGGGATCTGATTGGCTGCTGCTGCCATAGGGCGGTGTCTGTTCAATAAAGGTATTATAAGCTAAATTTGGTACCTGTGAACAGGACGTCTCCTCCTTCCAGTGTGGCTGATTCATCACTCATCTCCACTATATTGAGGCCGAGCTCCATCAACGCAGCTTTCACAGCCTCTGTCTGGAACAGAAAAAACATTTACATTTATTCATTTAGCAGACACTTACAAAAACATTGCATAACCACACAAATATTTTAGTAAATGCATAGCAACACCCTAGTAACCATTTAGAACACAGTACAGCAACAAAGCAGATATATACCAGAACACTTTTTCAACCATATATAGCAACGACCTTGGCAACTTGGCAGTTTATACCATTTAGAACGCCTTAGCAACAACCTGGCAACTGGCCAGAAAAATCTTTTAACCACATGGCAACACCCTAGCAACTACCCAGCACACCTTAGCAACTGTATAGCACAGTATACACCAATCAGAACACCCTAGCAATCACATAGCAACACCCTGGCAGCAATATAGCAACACCCTAGAAACTATCCAGAACAACGTAGCAACTGTAAAGCAAAATATACACTAATCAGAACACCCTAGCAACCACATAGCAACACCCTGGCAACTGACAAGAACACTTTTTCAACCATATATAGCAACACCCTAGAAACAACCTTGGCAACTATAATACAAAATATATACCATTTAGAACACCTTAGCAACAACCTGGCAACTGGCCAAACAATCTTTTAACCATATAGCAATGCCCTAGCAACTACCCAGAACACCTTAGCAACTGTATAGCAAAGTATATACCAATCAGAACATTCTAGCAACCACATAGCAACTGGTCAGAACACTCTAGCAACTGTACAGCAACGCAGTATGTGACATCACCAGTGAACTTCATCCAGGGAATTTTAAGCCGAGAGGATTGACTTAAAATGAAAGTCAGAAGCGAGAAGTGTCAGCTGTCTGACACTTGGTGGTCAAAACATTATGATGCAATAATTAAATGTGTTTATAGTCACGTAAGCCCTAAATACAACAGTTGTGTTCACATTACATATTTATAGAGAGAGAGACAGAGAGACGCATCCAGATCTGGACTGAGTTTCTGTGAATGACAACATGCTCCATCCCGTCCAAGAACCAGGCTCAGAAATTAACATGGATTTGAAGAGAAAAATGGCATTGAAACTTAAAAAAATAAAAAAATAAAAAAAGTTCTAGATATTTACAACGTGAGGGAAATAAAATTGCAGTAGTGCATTACACCTTTCTGATCATATTTTTCTTCATAAATCATACACAATATGCATTAATTCTCCAAAGACATGCATCATCAAAACTATTTGGATAGGAATATAATCAATAAAACAAGAGATAATGTCATAAAAAAATTAAAATAGAAAATAAAGCACTTATTTTTCACATATCTAATCTAATCTAAAAGTCTCTGTTTTTTTAACAACTACAAAAGGCTTTTAATTAGTTTAACTCTTTTTATTAATGCTTTTCAACAAGAGATAAAAAAGGAAAAAGACAATAAATCAACACTTTTTCCAACGTTACCGTTTCGATGTTAACAGATATCAAGATAATATCAGACAAAAAGTATTTCTTACACTTAAATATATTTGAAATATATATATATATATATATATATATATATATATATATATATATGCAAAGACACACAAACTAAAGATAAAATGATAATAAAAAGAAAAAATATAAATAAGTAAATAAATAAATATAAGACCTGAATATTTAAAAATAAGAATATCAAAAAACGTAAAATTATATAAAAAATAATACATAAAAAAATCCAGAAATGAATTAATTTTGAGGAAAATATGCCATCGAAAGTGACAAAAATGTTGTAGATATTTACAATGTGAGGGCCAAAAAGCTCCCTGTTTTTGTTTGTTCTGATCATTTTTCTTAATGAATCAAGCACTAAACAAATAAAAAAGCACTAATTCTCCAAAGGTGCGCATCATCAAAACAATTCAGAAATATAATCAATAAATAGGAATATTTAGGAATAGGAATAAAGAGGAACATAATCAATAAAACAAGAGATACATCATAATACGAAGATAAAAAGTGTTTAATGCACTTATTTTTCGATGTGAAACAGCTGAACAGCACATAAAGTTTCTGAGTGATCAATAAAAACACTTCGGAGGGTCGGCAGTGCCTCCAGTGCCCTGTGATTGGCCAATTAGCCTGTTAATCTGATAACACCAGCCAATCAGGTTCAAAATCAGTCTACAAATCGACATGAACATGTCAAACTGATGGAAATGAACTGATTACGCAGTACACACCACTTTCTGTCGACACGAGCCGCTTCCCTGAGAACCTATTGACTGATAGTCCAAAAAAGTGACTATTGCAACATCACAGTGGTGTAAAAAATCAAACTGAACTCTGCCCTCGTAAAAGTAAAAATGCTCCTGTTAATCCAATCCAGGAGGGGAATGTTGGCCCGTAAGGAAAAAGTGAATTTCGGACGCGGATGACATCATTAGCAGCGGCCGAGGGTGATGTCATGCTGAAGGAAACATGTAAAAGGTTTACGAGGAGAACAGATTTAGAGGACGTGTGCGGCTGGATGAGAGGAGCGGACAGTGAGGTTTACAGCTGCTTTAGCGGCGCTCAGGGCTCTGGTTTTTTACAGGATGAATCAGTGTTTCCACGCGATATCTGGCGATGAGGTCACTGCGGACTCTGCTGCCCCTCGCTGATGTCGCCAAGCATGAGGTCATCCAGGTATGTCACCACGGCAACCACAAAACCCCCCTGAACCTCACTTAAATAAGTGAAGACAAAAAACCACACACAGAGCAGCTCAACAAACACAGACAAGACGCCGATATAAAACATAAGTGTTTTGGTCTAATATAAATGTCTCTCAGCTTTTTAAAAACTACAAATGTCTTTTGATTAGTTTTGAACTCTTTTTATTCATAAATATAATTTATATATATATATATATATATATATATATATATATATATATACACACACACACACACACACAGGTGCATCTCAATCAATTAGAATGTTGTGGAAAAGTTCATTTATTTCAGTAATTCAACTCAAATTGTGAAACTCTTGTGTTAAATAAATTCAATACACACAGACTGAAGTAGTTTAAGTCTTTGGTTCTTTTAATTGTGATGATTTTGGCTCACATTTAACAAAAACCCACCAATTCACTATCTCAACAAATTAGAATATGGTGACATGCCAATCAGCTAATCAACTCAAAACACCTGCAAAGGTTTCCTGAGCCTTCAAAATGCTCTCTCAGTTTGGTTCACTAGGCTACACAATCATGGGGAAGACTGTTGATCTGACAGTTGTCCAGAAGACAATCATTGACACCCTTCACAAGGAGGGTAAGCCACAAACATTCATTGCCAAAGAAGCTGGCTGTTCACAGAGTGCTGTATCCAAGCATGTTAACAGAAAGTTGAGTGGAAGGAAAAAGTGTGGAAGAAAAAGATGCACAACCAACCGAGAGAACCGCATTATGAGGATTGTCAAGCTAAATCGATTCAAGAATTTGGGTGAACTTCACAAGGAATGGACTGAGGCTGGGGTCAAGGCATCAAGAGCCACCACACACAGACGTGTCAAGGAATTTGGCTACAGTTGTCGTATTCCTCTTGTTAAGCCACTCCTGAACCACAGACAACGTCAGAGGCGTCTTACCTGGGCTAAGGAGAAGAAGAACTGGACTGTTGCCCAGTGGTCCAAAGTCCTCTTTTCAGATGAGAGCAAGTTTTGTATTTCATTTGGAAACCAAGGTCCTAGAGTCTGGAGGAAGGGTGGAGAAGCTCATAGCCCAAGTTGCTTGAAGTCCAGTGTTAAGTTTCCACAGTCTGTGATGATTTGGGGGGCAATGTCATCTGCTGGTGTTGGTCAATTGTGTGTTTTGAAAACCAAAGTCACTGCACCCGTTTACCAAGAAATTTTGGAGCACTTCATGCTTCCTTCTGCTGACCAGCTTTTTAAAGATGCTGATTTCATTTTCCAGCAGGATTTGTCACCTGCCCACACTGCCAAAAGCACCAAAAGTTGGTTAAATGACCATGGTGTTGGTGTGCTTGACTGGCCAGCAAACTCACCAGACCTGAACCCCATAGAGAATCTATGGGGTATTGTCAAGAGGAAAATGAGAAACAAGAGACCAAAAAATGCAGATGAGCTGAAGGCCACTGTCAAAGAACCCTGGGCTTCCATACCACCTCAGCAGTGCCACAAACTGATCACCTCCATGCCACGCTGAATTGAGGCAGTAATTAAAGCAAAAGGAGCCCCTGCCAAGTATTGAGTACATATACAGTAAATGAACATACTTTCCAGAAGCCCAACAATTCACTAATTTTTTTTTTTTTTATTGGTCTTATGAAGTATTCTAATTTGTTGAGATAGTGAATTGGTGGGTTTTTGTTAAATGTGAGCCAAAATTATCACAATTAAAAGAACCAAAGACTTAAACTACTTCAGTCTGTGTGCATTGAATTTATTTAATACACGAGTTTCACAATTTGAGTTGAATTACTGAAATAAATGAACTTTTCCACGACATTCTAATTTATTGAGATGCACCTGTACATACATACATTTACAAAAAGGCTTTTAATTAAAGGGATAGTTCACCCAAAAATGAAAGATTATAATTTACTACACCCAAACCTGTATGAATTTCTGTTTTGTTTTTTTGGTGAACACAAAAGAAGATATTTTGAAGAATGTGTATTTTTCTCCTCTCCGTACTATGGAAGTCAACAGGGACCAGCAACTGTTTGGTTAACCACATTCTTCAAAATATGTTCCTTCATGTTCAACAGAAGAAAGAAACTCATGCAGGTTTGAAACATGAATGACAGGTTTTTATTTTTGGGTGAATTATCACTTTAATTCATGTTCTGCCACAAATCTGTGTGTGTGAGACGGTCTGTTCGTCTGTCAAACACACATCACCATCACAACATCATCTTCTCAGCAGACAATACTGTGGAAGAGGTCAAATGTCAGAGGTCAAAGGTCAGATGTAACCCCTGGCCACACTGTGATCACGGCTACTGGGATGGCCTGTTTGTCTTCACACGTCTCTCTCTCTGTGACGTGCTGACAGACAGATTATTATAGTTCATCCAGTTATGGAAGTAAACTGTTTTCAATGACACACAGGACAGGATTTGATTTGTGTAACTATTTGTATAACTACTGAATTCATGAGATTAAACTATTACGAGATTAAAATGTTGGTCGGTTTCATTCTAGTAACAGATTTAAGCGTTGGTCGAGTGTTCTATAAGAGATTTAAACATCAGTCGGTTTCGTTCTGTTAGAGATTTAAACTTTGGTTGGTTTCAAAAACTGAAGTCAAAAGGTATAAAATAATTTTTAAAAATAAAAATGATTCATAATATTATAAATAAAAGATATAAATTAAAAAGTAAACATTAAAATAATCAAAGGAGAAAAATCTGGCGAAAGAGTGAAATCAAAAAGAATAAATTCAAATATGCAACAATTTATAACGTTTCGTGCTGTTAAAAGATTTAAACGTCAGTAAATTTAGACTGATTAGAGATTTAAATGTTGCTCAGTTTTGTCCAATCAGATATTAATGTTGGCTGTTTTTTTGTTTAAGAGATTTAAATGTTGGTCATGTTTGTTCTATTAAGAGACTTAAACATTGGTTGGTTTTGTTCAAATTGATATATCATAAAATGATATTAATACTGGATAATGATATTAATACTGGATAATGATATTAATACTGGATATTGCAGGTGAAAAGTCTGAAAAACTGCAATTTTGATGAAAGATTTTTGAAAAGTCTTTTTGAAAACTAACATTTTAATTTTAAAGAATTCATTAAGATTTGTCATTAACTAATTAAGGTCAACCTAAAAACTAGTTCTTCAAAATCAGAAAACAGTAAAATACATAAAACAAACAACAAAGCTGTTTCTGTATGCAAATATTACAAATGAAATGTTAAAGCATCCATTACCACCCAGACTCTCCTCAGCATTCCCAACTGTTCCAATGATCCCTTTAATTTAATCCTGGAATTTCAATCTCAGGAATTCTGACTCGTGTGTTTTTCTATCCTCACCCTCCGCTCTGTCCTTCATTTACTCTCTCTGTCTCTCATTTTGTCCGGACACGCTCTGGCAGTCGCAGCATCAGCGCCGGTCATTCTCCAGAGAGAGCCACATTCCTGCCATTCCAAACGGCCCCTAATGCGCCGCAGAAGGGCTCTCAGCGGATAAAGTGTCCGCTGTACAGTGAGAAATAAATGGCCTACTGTACCCAGAGATGAGATTAGAATCCACAGAGACGTCCAGAGCTCCTGCTGACTCACTGAGATCCGTGTCAGAAAAACCACCTCCATGCTCTGCTGCCAACTCAATCACAAGTAAATAATACATGATGCATCCTGAACAGGGTGGGAAAACCAATTTCCAACCAGAAATGTAATTGAAATAAAATTTAATTAAAAATTCAGACCAAAAGCTGAACACTCAAAAATAATAAAATAAAATGGAAAAAAAAATTACTAAAATAATTTATTATACTATAAACAATAAAACATAAAATATAAAAAATATAGAAAATAATCATAAAAGAAGAAAAAAATCTGACCAAAAGGTCAACAGCCAATAAGAACAAAAAATAAATAATAATTTATAATACTATAAATTAAAGAAAGAATATATGAAAAATTTGATAAAAATAATAATAATAAAAAATTGACCAAAAAGTCTATAAAAATTACACTATAAATAAAAGAAAAAAATATAACATATGTTCACATGAGTGGATTAGGATGTAAATGATTCAATTACAATTAAATAATCAATGTTACATCCTGAAGAAAGAAACCCATTTTGGCCACCTGAAATGAAATGAAATGAAATAAAATAAAAAGAATATAAAAATGCATAAACAATTTAATAAAATAAGAAAGATTCATACAAAAACTGAAGTCAAAAGGTATAAAATAATAAAAATAAATTAAATAATATTACTATAATACTATAAATAAAAGATAAAAAGTAATCATATTAAAACAATAATCAAATGAGAAAAATCTGGTGAAAGAGTGAAATCAAAAGAATAAATTCAAATATGCAACAATTTATAACACTATAAACAATAACAGAAGGGATATAAAAACAATTTACAATTTAAAACAAAAGAGGAAGTCCAAAAGAATAAAACAAAATAAACAAAAAACTAAAATAATATACTTTATAATATTTTTAAAAATAACAGAAAAAAGCTATCAAATAAAACATAATAACAAAAGAAGAATTATTTAGACCAAAACCTGAACAGTCAAAGAGAACCAATTCTTTCGCGCATTCACACGAAAACACTAGAAAGAAATAATGAAAGCCAAAGAAATGAAAAGGCGGCACTGAATGATGATTAAGCATAATAAACGAGCTCAAGCATCTCAGATGCGTATTAAAGCAGAAGCGGTTATCGTGTGCAGGAATGTAAATGTGATTGGCTCAGATAAGCAGTGTTTGACGTCACACAGACTCTGAACTCATGGACCATGAACACCTGCGGCTGCAGCGCTAAATACACTCAATGCTGCTTATAGAAAAATTTAACATGCATCTAAACATCTGTAAACATGAAATGAACTGAAAACAGCTTCCTAAGCAGAACTCAAGATAACATCACTCATTTAAGAGAGAACGAGTGAATATGACTGATGTTTCACAGCAGCTGCTGAAACTAATGAGGCGTTTAACGTTTGAAATAAGTGTTCACGCTCAGCAGAGCATCCATCACCTGATCAACAGATCTCACCAAACGCAAAACACCTCAAAACAACCTCAAACTGTCTTAGCAACCACAAAATAATGCAAACCAAAAGCTGAACAGTCAAAAATAAATAATGTATTATACCATAGAAAATAAGAGAACATAAAATCAATTTTATAAAAAAAAAAAAAAAAATTAAAAGAAGAAAAACTCACACCACAAGTTGAAGTCAAAAAGTAAATAATAAATTATCATTTTAAATACTAAAAGTAAGAATATAAAAACTATTATATAAAAAATGGTAACACTTTACAATAAGGTGTCATTTGTTAACATTAATGTATTAACTAACATGAACAATGAACAATACAGTATTTATTAATCTTTGTTAATGTTAGTTAATAAAAATAGTCGTTCATTGTTTATTCATGTTAGTTAACAGAGCATTAACTAATGTTGACAAACACAACTTGTGATTTTAATAATACATTAGTAAATGCTGAATTAACATGAACTAATAAACAATGAATAAATGCTGTAGAAGTATTGTTCATTCTTAGTTCATGTTAACTAATGAACCTTATTGTAAAGTGTTACCAAAAAAAAAAGTAAAAAAAAAAAAAAAAATCTGACTAGAGTATAAAAAAGAATAAAAAGAAAAAAAACTATAATACTATAGAATAATATAAAATATAACATGAAATATAAACCATAATTCTATAGAATAATATACAAAATATCAAAAATAATATATAAAAAATTAAGTCAAAAAATAAAATAAACTAATTTGTAATTCTAAAAATATAAAAATCAATTATATAAAAATATACATAAACATTAGATACGTAATATAAAAAGTACTTCACAACAAAAGTAAAAAAAAATTAAATAAAATAATTTATAATACTACTAATAAAAAAATCCAAAAATAATAAAAATAAAACAAAAATTCTTAATAAAATAAAAAATGTATAATACTAAAACTAAATGAATCAAATAAAAATATAATAAAACAATACAAATAATAAAAAAGAAAAGAAAAAAACACACCAAAAGCTGAAATCAAAAAGAATAAAATAAAATAAATACAAAATAAAATAATATACAATACTAAAAAAAGGATGCAAAATAATAATGAAAAACAATCCAACCAAATGATGAATTCAAAAAAGAATAAAAAATTAAAAACTAAAAACTTAAAAGAATGTCTATAATACTATAAGAGAATATAAAAATAATTATATAAACCTAGCAACCACCCAAAACATCTTAACCATCTCAGACAGAACGCTGAAATTGGCCTGAATTCTGCGCGTCTCTTGAATGCAGTCGGACCCCCAGACTGTCCCTCGTTCCCACCATGAGCCGCTCTCTCTGTGGCCGGTTTCAGGTTCTGCTGAGCCACTGGAGGTCTTCTGGAGAGAGTGGTCAGCGGTGTCCAGAGGAGCTTTGTTCGACTTCAACAGCTCAGAGGAATGACTTCATTACGCTCACATTTACTATCTGCAATCAGTCCCGAACACAGAGAGACAAAAGACTGAAGGAACAGGTGAAGCGTGAAAGCTCATCTATCAGCAGATCCTGCGGCTGGAGATCTGCCCACCTGCAGACATTTCAGCCCTTCCAGACACTCAACTACACTCTCACAAATCTGAGCGACGCAAAGACCTGTCCAGATGTCACAAACTAACACTAAAACTACAATTACTTATATAGAAATGTTAACTAAAATTAAATGTTTAAAAATATATATTTCAGCTTAAATAATAAAAATAAAAAATGTAAAATTATTTTTATTTCAGCTTCATCAGATTGAACTGATGTACTACAATAACGAAAACTAAAACTGAAATAAAATAAAAAAAAAAACGACATAGACATGTTTAAAGAAACAATAAATAATAAAAAACACAAAAACACCCAACAAAATTACTAAAACTTTAACTAAAACAAATGAAACAAAAAGATAAAAACTATTTTAAAAATATATATTTTTAAATGGTAATAATTATACAAAAAGTAAATAAATGTAAATATATATATATATATATATATATATACACGCATTTCTTATATATTTATTTGCATTTATTATATATACGGTAGCATGCAAAATTTGTGAACCCCTTGCAGAATCTGTGAAAATGTGAATAATTTTAACAAAATAAGAGAGATCATTCAAAATGCATGTTATTTTTTATTTAGTACTGCCCTGAGTAAGATATTTTACATAAAAAAATGTTTACATATAGTCCACAAGACGAAAACATAGCTGAAATTATTAAAATAACCCCCTTCAAAAGTTTGTGAACCCTTGGTTCAGTTTTATTCATAAACTCAAACTGAGCAAAATTATGCAATTTGCTGCAGATGCTGATATTTCTATGGTGAAATTCTGCTGCTTGTAATGTAAATCAGTGAGATCTTTCTAACAGTGCAGCAGATACTGACTTAAAATGATCTAAATATCAGTGTCACTCTATATCTCCAATAATATGTCTTAGTAAGATGAGACTGAAATGATCCAAAGATATAATGCAATGCAATCCAACGCTGATTGAGAGATGAAGAAATAAACGCTCCTCAGAAGATGTGAGATGAAGATCATTCCTCCGCTGAGGAACAGTGAAAGTAAAGCTTCTGGAAACAAACGCTCCTCAAAAGATCCTGATGATCAGATCTGAGACTAAAAAATGATTGATGGAGAATCTGCTTCAGTGCAGTAAGTGTTCATCTGGAAATATGACTGCAGTTATTCTGACGCTTACTTGAGAAAAATCAGTCAAGATTTGACACGAGAAGCAGCAGCTGAAGCTGGACGTTTGTACAATTTTTACTTGTTAAAAAACTCTAAACTATCAATCAGACGACAGAAGGCTTGTAGCAGATTGTGTGCGACACATATAGAGGCCTTAGAAACATGAAACAATAGGTTTTATGGGGTTTATGTGGTTTTCCCACCAAATTATCTCGGAACATAAATTCAAATTCAAGTCAGCAGATTCCAAACAATAAACTCCAGAGAAAGGTTGCTGTTACCATGGATACCGACACACAGCATTCTGAAATGAAACATTAAACACTCCATTTCCCAGAATTCCGTCTGCAAATAATGTGTGGACCAATAAACGATGGAATGAGAGAAATGTATCCGATCGTGGTTTTATAACCCCAGAACAACACAACGGCTCGTTCTGATTGGCTGTCGGCGCAGGTGAGTGTCAGGAGAAATTACGAGAAACACACACACATCCGAAACAAACACAAACAGCGGGAAAACAAAACATTCTTCCCAGACACCTCCAAAACCCCAGAGACGAACAAAACCTGAGCTGCGCTTCGGACGCGACCCACAGCGAGCGTATGAGCGATTGGATGGAAATATTCGGCTCGTTCTATCACACCTCTTCATCTCACTGACGCAGAGAGAGGAAATGAAGCGCTTTAAACACACACACACACAGCTCTGATAAATAAACGCAGCGAAACGGGACACACAGCGCTGCTGCGGTTGATGGACGGAAAGTTTCGAGGTTTGGATTTGGGGTTAGAGGTCAAAACAACATGAAAAAATGTCCATTTTCTCATCATTTACTCGGCCTCATGTTGTTCCAGACCTGCTATATATATATATACACAAAAACAAAACTAATTTAAAATATTATTTTTAAAAAACTAGTTATATAATAAATTACACACACATATAATTCTCTAAAAAATAATACTCAAAAATAAAATGCACTGCTATAAGTACAATCTTTCATCAAGATGGCAGACTTGATAAAAAAATGTTGATTAAAAAAATAAAATAAATATTTTAAAAATGTCAATGAATGATATAAAATATATTACAAATATTGATTCAGTATTAAAAAGAATATATAGAAGATATAGTATTAGTTGTAGAAATGAGAGAAATTTTAATATCAAAGTTCAATTAATGAACTGGTGCTCCTAATTTCACCCAAAATTTCTATGTAATTTCTATTTTTGTGCACAATTAATATATATAAAATGTAAAATAAAAAATAAAATATATTACAAACAATAACTAATAAAAATCACAAAACCACACAACAAAATTACTAAAACTTTAAAATTAAAATTAAAACAAAATACAAAGACAAGACTAATTAAATATATATTTTTAAACTGTAATAGTTACAATTTAAACAATTTAAACAATTATTTACAATTTAAATAAATGTAAATAAATAAATAAATAACTCAACATGGCAGATTTGAGATAAATGTATATATAAAAACTGATTTGTTACAAATAAAACAACCCCAAAATGGCTCAAACTCACATTTTCCTCAAGATGGTTTTACTGAAAAAAAGTTGAGGGAAATAATTCTAATTTTATACTGAATAAATGTATAAATATATTCCGTAGGACGCATATCAAAAAAAGTATATTAAACACACACACATATATATATATATATATATAAACATAAAAATTCTACATAATTAAAATACATCCAATATTTTTGTGTAAATTTTTGATTTGTTTTTTGAACTCAATTGACTTTACATGGACAACAAAACAATGAGATTTTTCAAAACAGCCTGAAGGTGAGTAAATGATGACAGAAGTTTCATTTTCAGGTGGACTGTCACTTTAAAACAAAATCCACATGCGAAGTTCAGTTCAAATGGGAAGGCACCACATCTGCGCTGAGAGGGGGATTATGGGATACTACAGCTCTCAGTGTCAGCTGGCTTATGAGCGAGTCAGTGAAGTGTGTGATGACCTCATCTCTCACCTGTGCAGGTAAACAGGACCACCCGTGTGTGTGTGTGTGTGTGTGTGTGTGTGTGTGTGTGAAAGACCTGAGTGAATCACACAAACACACTGGAGCTGTAATGAATCACATCACCTGCAGTTCACCACAAGATTTACTGATATACTCTTCTGTGTAATTTATCTGAGTAATTAATACACATGAACTCTAATTATAGCAGTTCACTTCTCTAGACACGTATTTTGCCGGATGTGAAACATTCACAGCAATGCCGGTAAAACAACGTGTGAATCATATATAATCTCTTCAGAGGAAAAATTCATCTTCAAACTAATTTCAAGTAAATGAGTTTCTCTTCCAATCTTGAAATGTGTAAAGGAGGAGAGGAGTGGACAACATTCAGCTGCTGTATGTGTGTGTGTGTGTGTGTGTGAGTGTGAGTGTGAGTGTGTCTGTGACAGTGTGAGAGAGAGAGAGAGAGACAGACGACCAATCAGAACACTCAGGAACCTCACAGTACGTTTTAAACACCAATCAGGCTGCGTTTCCCATACAGTGACATCACTCACTGATTAACCACTGTAGTACGATGGATTGTTGTGGAAGCGAACTAGTGAGTCATGACTGTTTCCCGAACGTATCTCCATCGTTTGAACCACATTGCTTCAACAATATAGAGCCGTTGTTAATGACGTCACACTCATGTGGTGGAGTAATAACTTCTGCTAATTAATTGATCAGAGATCTCTGAGATGCTGCGGTGTTGAACGACACCTGATGATGACTGATTTACTAGTTTTTGTTCCCTGTCATTTTGATTTATTTGATGTTTGCTTCATTGCAGGTTACTCTTATGTCATACTCCAGGGTTACCTTTAGGCATTTATGCACATGTGCACTCTTCAGAAATTAAGCTTACATATATATATATGATGTTTTTTTTTCTAAAGTAGTCTCTTCTGCCTGCATTTATTTGATCTAAAGTACAGCGAAAACAGTAACATTTTAAAATATTTTTACTATTTAAAATAACTGTTTTCTATTTGAATATATTTAAATTGTAATTTATTCCTGTGATTTCAAAGCTGAATTTTTAGCATCATTACTCCAGTCACACGATCCTTCAGAAATCATTCTAATATTCTGATTTGCTGCTAAAATTATTAATATTATTATTGTTGAAAACACATGAGCAGAATTTTTTCATGTTTATTTGATGAATAGAAAGTACAGAAGAACAGCATTTATCTGAAATAGAAATCTTTTGTAACATTATAATGACTTTATCATCACTTTTGATCAATTTAAAGCATTCTTGCTAAATAAAAGTATTAATTTCTATAATTTCTTTCCCCAAAAAAAAATATACTGACTCCAAGCTGTTGAGTGTATTTCTCATCATCATTTAGTTTAACTTAGGAATACTAAAATAACTAAAACTAAATTAACTAAAACTATATAATAAATAATACATCTAACAGTACAGTACTACAGTGAAGAAAAATTATATTTTGAACATATATATTACTTTTCAACTGTATAAATTGTGTTGTTATACATGAACATATAAATCTGCCTTTTTCATTTTAAGGTTGGGATGATCATTATTGCTAAAAAAAAAAAAAACGTATGTATGTATGTACGTACAGGTGCATCTCAATAAATTAGAATGTCGTGGAAAAGTTCATTTATTTCAGTAATTCAACTCAAATTGTGAAACTCGTATATTAAATAAATTCAATGCACACATACTGAAGTAGTTTAAGTCTTTGGTTCTTTTAATTGTGATGATTTTGGCTCACATTTAACAAAAACCCACCAATTCACTATCTCAACAAATTAGAATATGGTGACATGCCAATCAGCTAATCAACTCAAAACACCTGCATAGGTTTCCATGAGCCTTCAAAATGGTCTCTCAGTTTGGTTCACTAGGCTACACAATCATGGGGAAGACTGCTGATCTGACAGTTGTCCAGAAGACAATCATTGACACCCTTCACAAGGAGGGTAAGCCACAAACATTCATTGCCAAAGAAGCTGGCTGTTCACAGAGTGCTGTATCCAAGCATGTTAACAGAAAGTTGAGTGGAAGGAAAAAGTGTGGAAGAAAAAGATGCACAACCAACCGAGAGAACCGCAGCCTTATGAGGATTGTCAAGCAAAATCAATTCAAGAATTTGGGTGAACTTCACAAGGAATGGACTGAGGCTGGGGTCAAGGCATCAAGAGCCACCACACACAGACGTGTCAAGGAATTTGGCTACAGTTGTCGTATTCCTCTTGTTAAGCCACTCCTGAACCACAGACAATCTCAACAAATTAGAATACTTCATAAGACCAATAAAAAAAATTAAAAAAAATTTTTTTTAGTGAATTCTTGGCCTTCTGGAAAGTCTGTTCATTTACTGTATATGTACTCAATACTTGGTAGGGGCTCCTTTTGCTTTAATTACTGCCTCAATTCGGCGTGGCATGGAGGTGATCAGTTTGTGGCACTGCTGAGGTGGTATGGAAGCCCAGGTTTCTTTGACAGTGGCCTTCAGCTCATCTGCATTTTTTGGTCTCTTGTTTCTCATTTTCCTCTTGACAATACCCCATAGATTCTCTATGGGGTTCAGGTCTGGTGAGTTTGCTGGCCAGTCAAGCACACCAACACCATGGTCATTTAACCAACTTTTGGTGCTTTTGGCAGTGTGGGCAGGTGCCAAATCCTGCTGGAAAATGAAATCAGCATCTTTAAAAAGCTGGTCAGCAGAAGGAAGCATGAAGTGCTCCAAAATTTCTTGGTAAACGGGTGCAGTGACTTTGGTTCTCAAAAAACACAATGGACCAACACCAGCAGATGACATTGCACCCCAAATCATCACAGACTGTGGAAACTTAACACTGGACTTCAAGCAACTTGGGCTATGAGCTTCTTCACCCTTCCTCCAGACTCTAGGACCTTGGTTTCCAAATGAAATACAAAACTTGCTCTCATCTGAAAAGAGGGCTTTGGACCACTGGGCAACAGTCCAGTTCTTCTTCTCCTTAGCCCAGGTAAGACGCCTCTGACGTTGTCTGTGGTTCAGGAGTGGCTTAACAAGAGGAATACGACAACTGTAGCCAAATTCCTTGACAGGTCTGTGTGTGGTGGCTCTTGATGCCTTGACCCCAGCCTCAGTCCATTCCTTGTAAAGTTCACCCAAATTCTTGAATTGATTTTGCTTGACAATCCTCATAAGGCTGCGGTTCTCTCGGTTGGTTGTGCATCTTTTTCTTCCACACTTTTTCCTTCCACTCAACTTTCTGTTAACATGCTTGGATACAGCACTCTGTGAACAGCCAGCTTCTTTGGCAATGAATGTTTGTGGCTTACCCTCCTTGTGAAGGGTGTCAATGATTGTCTTCTGGACAACTGTCAGATCAGCAGTCTTCCCCATGATTGTGTAGCCTAGTGAACCAAACTGAGAGACCACTTTGAAGGCTCAGGAAACCTTTGCAGGTGTTTTGAGTTGATTAGCTGATTGGCATGTCACCATATTCTAATTTGTTGAGATAGTGAATTGGTGGGTTTTTGTTAAATGTGAGCCAAAATTATCACAATTAAAAGAACCAAAGACTTAAACTACTTCAGTCTGTGTGCACTGAATTTATTTAATACACGAGTTTCACAATTTGAGTTGAATTACTGAAATAAACTTTTCCACAACATTGTAATTTATTGAGATGCACCTGTGTAAACAATTTTTTTCACTTGAAATTAACTTTCATCAACTAAAATAAAATAAAACAAAAAAAGACAACTACCAAGACAACATTTCTTATCATTTAGTTTAACTTAGAGTACTAAAATAACTAAAAAACAATTACAGACATTTAAAATAATAATAATGATGATGACAAAAATGTGCAATAAAATTACTAAAACTAACCAAAATGAAAATGAAAACAAAAAAATAAAAATAAATCATTCAAAATATTAACAAAAACTATAATAGTATATCAATGAGACTAAATTAACACGTGTGCTGTTGACAGTTTGTAACATTATGATCAAAAATCACAAATCTGAGGAGACTGCAAAATCAGATACAAACGGACCATCTGAGACAGACAAAACATGACATCTCTGCTCTTCTCCTGAGTGTCATATTCCAGCCATCAGGCTGTTTCCCGTCCATCTGACGGTCAGAGAACACAACGCTCATTGTGTGCAGCGCAGCAATAACATTTTCCTAAGAATGTTCTGGCTCTCGTCCACCGGCGCACCAGGAGAAATATGACAAGCTCGCATGGAAAAAGAACATGAAAAATGATCAACAGACCAAAGAAAACTGCTGAGAGAGAGAGAGAGAGAGAGAGAGAGACAGAGAGAGAGAGACAGAGAGAGAGGAAAAGCTGCCATGGAGTTTCCCATAAACACTAATGAAGGGGTTTCCCAGAAAACCTTTTTTTTTCTTTTCATTTTTTTGGGATGAAATGTGATTGAAACAGCCAGCGGATCTCACAGATGAACATATGGCTCACCTCCTTTCTGACAGGCTATACGAACTCGTCTTCACATTCTGACCTCGTCTGTTTATCTGAAATCTTACATGCTGTTTTGATTTTAGTGTCTGCCTGCAGGATACAGCCTTTTATGGGCAGCGTTTCCTGCAGATGTGTCTGATCTGGACGAATCAAGTGATTTGGGATTCATCTGATGCTGTGGAATTCTGAGTCGAATACACAAATTGATTGTTCTTAGGAATTGGTTCTGTTAAACGATTCAGTTGAACTGATTCTCAGAGCTTTGGGAGTTTTGGAACTTATTCTCTTCAACAATTTAGCTGAGCTGATTCTTAAGCTGTGGGAGTGAAATCAACGAAGGACTGAATGAATTCAACCCCATATTTCTAAATATACATTAAATGCTCATCGTCACGTGAGGCAAAATGTTAAATAAGGGGTCTTCAATAATTATTGTATATGATTTCAAATTAGGGCTGCACAGTTTGGCCAAAAAAAAAAAAACAAAAAAACAAAAAAACATTCTCATTATTTTGTCATATATTAGAGTTGTTTTAAACTGCAATATTGCATTTAACATTTAACATTGCTGCTGTTTAGAAACTGAGGAAAAGAGAAGAAAAAAATAAAGGAAAATCACATTGAAATTGAACATGCAAAAAATAAATAAATAAATGTTCATTTTTATTATTATTAAAAATTAAATAAAAATAAAATAGAAATATATACAGAGATCAATATTACTTATAGAACTGGGCCTCCTGATGGAGATAGAGCTGATGGAGCTAGGCCTTTTGATGGAGCTGAGCCCAGCTCCATCAGAAGGCCCAGCTCTATAAACAGCTCCAGCTCCGTCAGGAGGCCTGGTCCACAGGAAGCCCAGCTCCATCAGGAGGCCTAGCTCTGTCAGGCCCTTGCTTCATTAGGAGGCCCAGCTCCATAAACATCTCTGAGCACAGACTACAGGAGGCCCGTCTCCGTCAGGAGATGCTCCTCTGTGATCAGGGCCTCTTCCTGTAGCCGACAGATCCAGACGGACTCCGTAATGGAAACTCTGACTCAAGAGCCTGATGGGAAAAGCACTGGCATCTCTGGACTAATGCCCCGTTCACAGACACACCTCTGTCATTCGCAGAGAAACACTCACCTTTCACCCGCAGCGGCGATGTGGAACGAACAGAGAGGAAAACAGATGACAAGTGTGTGTGGCTGTAAACAATTAAGTCAAGCAGGACTATTACTCAGACCTACAGACAGAAACGTCAACAAACTAAACTACTAACCCTGAGAGTTAAACCCGAGCGCTTGTGCTCCAGACGTGACTGACAGCTCACATCCACTGAATGGTTTAATCACACTGACTTTCACTCAAGAAGCCCACACTGAAAACATGAACATAGCAGGTCTTTGAAATTACAAAAATGAATCATGTATGCACAACACAATTAATTTATGTTTCTGTTGTGAACATGTCTTAATCAAGTAGATTACAATTGTTCATATTGAGTGTTGAATGTACACGTTTCTATCACGTTGGTTGAAATTGATTGAATCTAGAACTGAAATCAATCTAATTGAGTTTTGACACAACCGGGGCACTCCAGAGCAGATGGTGGCGGTATTACATCATTGAGAGGAGGACAAACTGCCGTAAAAGAAGAAATTGAATCGCGCGCCAAAAACTGTGAAAGATTCAGCAGCTGAGCAACAGTCGTCTCATCTCAGATAAACACAGATTTACTGAGAAGTTCAGAAAAAGCTTTTATGTTTGTTTTCAAGTAACTAAGGCGATATTTCCACTAGATAACAGTTTTCGTAGTGTATAACAATTACAATGACCAACACTTTAACACTGCTAGTTTGTCATTAAGCGTCAACAACCGGTGGCCAACAGGGGGATTTTTCTTAAAAGTAAATATTGTGGCTCTATTTTCCACAGTTTGTCTGTACATTGAAACTTTGCTGACAGTGTGAATTGCTCTTCCACACGGGACAGTCACGAGTGTCTAACTTAACTTAGCTCATTTTCACTGAGATAACGTACATTTAACGATAGAGAGGCAAAACGCGGGAGATTTCGCTGCAGGCGGCGAAGAGACGGTGGCTTTCACAAGCATGGCTCTTCACGGATAAAATATTTATAATATATTGAAAATAGATATAAATATACTATAAAATACTTAATTTACAATATAGTGTTTCTGTTAGCGGCAGTCACGTCGGTTTCAACTGAACCGAGTATTAACAGCCAGTCAGAGTCGACCGCAGAAACGCTTCTGCTGAGAGAGAAAGCTGCAGCTTTCGTTTTGCGTTTCATTGCCCTATGACAAAACACTAAAACAAGTCTGTTCATCTTTACTTTGTGAATTTGTATGCTGTCTTTCAATTATTGACTGATTATAAAAAAATATTTTACAGGTCCATCTTTACACACACACTCAAGCTTTAAATGGGTAAGTCTTTTTACTTTTGTACTGCTGCTAAAGATCTAAATCTTTTTTTGTGTGTGATTTAAGTTTTACATAATTCAAAATATACACTTGCATTATAAATTGTCATTCAGAATAAATCTTAAACATCACAAATAATTAAAAACAGTTGTTAATTTTTAGTTTTTTAGTGTGTTATTTTTCTCAGTAGGCCTTTGTAAATAGGACTTATTTTCATATATTTACCTACATTTGTTTTGTGCAGGGCATGAATGAAGCCTGCATCAATGAGGCCATTGAAGACACCACTGTTTGGATTTATGTTCTCAAACAACATGCTTCTGATGAACCAGAGAACTGTAATAAAATTACAGTCGAACCACTGATGTCACATGGACTATTTTACCAATGTCCTTATACGTTTCTGGGTCTGGGAACATTTCTGTTGCATTGCTCTCTATGGAGGGTCAGAAAGCTCACGGATTTCATCAAAAACATCTTAATTTGTGTTCTGAAGATGAACGAAGGTCTTACAGGTTTGGAACGACATGAAGGGTGAATAATTAAAGACAGAATTTTCATTTTTGGCTGAACTATCCCTATAAGATGCATGGTTAACCTCGGCAGTGAACTGTAACGAGCTCTTGCTCTATTTCAACTTATTAACTTTGTGCCATGTTTGGATTACTTAAGTGTTTTGTGTTTTCTTCAGAATGCACTGTTTGTTCTAACAGTTTCCTATTTTGTATATGCACTTTTAAGTCTACTTAAAAGTGCATATACAATCCACTTTGAGGATACATTATGTATTTGTGTTTGAATATGCTGCTGATGCAGCATTTAAAGTGTTTTTGTTTTGATTCTTCTGTGTAATCAGTTAATGGCAGCTGTGCTCAGTCCTCCATTTTTGCGAATTTGCAAAGTTTGACAACTCAATACAGCAAAATTGAAGTACCAACTCTTGCTTTTTGCCTTTATTGTCAATGCCAGTATGCATTTTTAGATTTGAATTTGTATTCACACATTTGAATATGTCTATAGTACATGTAGAGTTTACGTAAAGCAAGTTAGGTTTACACAACTCTGGTACCAGAGACATAATGAAATTGCTTTAAAATTACATAATACCTCTGATTAATATTAGCATTAAGAAATCATGTTGGTACCCTTGACACAATGAAACCACTTTAACAGTATACAATACATTTTGTGTAATGACAATCAGTAATGACAAATAATATCTTGAATCAACATGATTATTTTAAGTAGTCTAACATGAATGAAATATTTTGGTTTGACAAGCAATAAGTCATTGAGAAAAAGAGGAAAATTATGTCAGTTGAAGACATTTTGATCATGTGGGACCGATGTACACATTAAAATTAAGTAAATTCAAAGCACTTTTTTTTTCAGTGCATATCTACAGATCAAAATGTCACACATGAACGCTTTTATTAATGTTTAAATTTAATATGTTAATATAAAAATCTTAAATTGATCATAGCTAATACAGTATTTAAAACGACTCAAAGCAATGTCATTGTTTTAATTTATAACGTTAATATTATTTAAATAATCATAGCAAAACAGTATTTAAAAAAACTTGAAACGATGCCAATGCTTTTAATTTAAAATGTTAAAATACATTTTTTAATAAATGAATCAGTGAATACAATATTTTAAATACCTGAAGCCATGTCATTGTTTTAAATTTAATGTTAAAATGCTTTACTTTTTAAACAAATTAATCAAAGCAAATAAAGTATTTAAAAAAACTTGAAGGAATGCCATTGTTTTGATTTAATATTAATATTATTTTCACTTTTTTTAAATAAATTAATCACAGCAAATAGTGTAAAAAATTTAAGCAATGCCATTTTTTAATGTTAATAAAAATGTTTTACTTTTTTTAATAAATAAATAATAGCAAATATAGTATTTAAAAAAACACTTGAAGCACTGCCATGGTTTTAATTAAACAATAATTATTTTTATTTTTTACTTTTTAAATAAAAAAAACAGTGCCATTGTTTTAATGTTAATATTATTTTTTTAAATAAATTAAATCACAGCAAATAAAGAATTAAAAAAACATGAAGCAATGCCATTGTTTTAATGTTAATATAAATGTTTCAACATTTTTAATAAATTAATCAAAGCAAACACAGTATTTGAAAAAACTTGAAGCAATGCCATTGTTTCAATTTAATATTAATATTATTTTTAATTAATAAATTAATCATTTAAAGCAATGCCATTGTTTTAATGCTAATATTAATTTAAATAATTAAACATATTAATATTTGGAATATTAATATAAATTAATAATTAAAAAACCTGAAGCAATGGCATTCTTTTAACTGAATATGTTAATATTAAAAATATTATATTTATATAAAAATATTATATATTTTAATATTAATAATATTTAAAAAACAGTTTTAATGTAATTATTATTATTATTTAATTAATGTTGTCAATCTATGGCGAGCACAGCCTCTTTCCTCCTGTGGACGTGCTGATGGGGAGGACGTTTATTTTGACTCTGACTTTCCCAGCGGCCCAAAGGCACATGATTCTCTGGTGATTTGCTGATGAGTGTTTAATGTCTCCATCTGTCTCACAGGACATGGACTCTTTTATGCTGTCATTCTCAGCATTCCTGCCGTCCCCTGAAGGGTGACTTCACTGGGAGAGACAGAGAGAGGCACCAGAACAACCTCACGACTCAGATCAAACTCATCTGTCAATATAATATTCATATACAGAACGATCTTACACACTCAACACTCACTGCTGTGATGTTAGTGTGTTACAGGTGCTAGTTATGCGGTTGCTAGGGTGTTCTATGAAACGACAACCAATAAAGGTTCCTTTACTTATTTTTTTGTGATAACGGCAAATTTGCATATAACCGGTTAAAAAAACTTGAATATGTAAATATTTATTCATTTATTTATAAACAGAAGCAATCCATTTCAATAAATAATTAAATAATAATAATAATAATAATAATAATAAATAAATTATATATAAACAAAATATATTTATATAAATAAACATTATAAAAATTCTAAAATATAAAAAAAAATTAAAAATATATATAGAAATTGTTTAATGAAAAACGATTAAATATATATCAATAAATAATACAAAAATAATAAAAATAAATAATTTAAAATTATGTGTTGTGTGTGTGTGTGTTGACATCTTTCCTTATTGGCTACTGTGATTTTGGTCATGTGACATGACAACATCCATACTGCAAAGATTAATCACTCAATGATTAGTTTTGAACATTATTTACAACACAACTGAGATTAATGATACACACATAATGCCACACACAGAGAAACACACACACACACACACATCTGGATCGCATCACATTCCTCAGATAGCTGATATTCTTCAGACAATAACACACAGACACAGAGTTTCCTTCATCAGGACCATGTGCTGATCACATTCTCTCTCCTGCTATTCTCTCACACACACACACACACACACACACACACACACTCTGTAGCCTTTACAACTCAAAGTCACTCCACAGACCGTCTGCTGACAATAAACTCACACAAACACATCAACATTCATCTACAGAGCTGATACCTCATATCTGTAATACTTGTTAGAGATCTGAACTCTAAAATAACACACACTGAAGTATGGAAATGATGTAGTGATCAAAATATGTGACACAAATGGGATAATTAAAAAATGGAATAATTTTAAAAATACACATATTATAAAAATTACAATATGGAATATTTAAAATAAAAATCTAAAACAAATTAATAAAAATAAATAATGTTAAATATTATATACTTTAATTTAGATTTTATAACATTTAAAATTATATATAAATATATATATATGAAATAATCTGAAATTATATATACACGCTTTAAATTAATTATTTAAAATGAAAAAATAAAAAAAATAATTAAATTATTTCTACACTTTGTTTTATATTTTATATTTAAAATGATATCTAAATGTATATAAAAGAAAAAAATATATAAAATAATTATTAAAATAAATAATTTCTATACATATAATACTTTTATACATAGGCACAATTTATATTTGTCTACAAAACTAATGTTCAGGCATTTAATCATAAGCCTTTAGATCTAAATAAATAAATAAATAAACAATATCCACAATTTAACTGTTACTGTACATATGATGCAAATAAGAAACACAATTGATCAAAATAACACATACTACTCATTATAATATATATTAACACTAAGTTGACAAAAAAGGCTAATAATTATTAAAAATAAATAATTTCTATACATATAATAATAATTTTATACATAAGCACAATTTATATTTGTCTACAAAACTAATGTTCAGGCATTTAATCATAAGCCTTTAGATTTAAATAAATAAATTCACCATGTCCACAGTTTAACTGTTACTGTACATATCATACAAATAAGAAACACAACTGTTTAAAATAACATTATTAATCATGCTAAATAGTAATGTTAAATTGACACTAAAAAGGCTAAAACTCATAAAAATATATTTGAAAACAACTAAAAAAAGTGCAGCTGTGTAATTAGATTTGAAATGAAGATAAGTCATTAATGAAGACATTAGAAATAGACCTGATAAAACCCTATAAATTGCCACTAAACTGTATAAAAGTCAGTCATTTAGGCTTCACTGCCACTCAGTGTCTCTGTTAAAGGGTTTAACACAGCTGAAGGAATGAATGATCTGGATTCTCACTCCATCATCGTCTTACACAAACAAACACAGCGGGACTCCTGATGCCTTTCCCATCTCTCTCTCTCTGTCTCTCTGTCTGTCTGTCTCTCTGTCTGGAGTTCAGGAGCGGCACTCTCTCATCGAGAACTACAACAAACACCCAGAAAACTCAAGCCTGAAACCTGAAATTTACTCGGGTTTTACGAAAACAAAATCCTTAAAGGAACAGTTCAGCCAAAAATGAACATTTACTGAGAATTTACTCACACTCAGGCCATCCAAGATTAGGATGAGTTTGTTTCTTCATCAGATTTGGAGAAATGTAGCATCACATCACTTGCTCACCAATGGATGTGAATGGGTGCCGTCAGAATGAAAGTCCAAACAGCTGATAAAAACATCACAATAATCCACAAAATAATCCACACCACTCCAGTCCATCAGTTAACATCTGGAGAAGACAAAAGCTGAAACAAATCCATCATTAAGATGTTTTTAAGTAAAATCCGAGTCCATAATCTATAATAACGCTTCCTCCAGTGAAAAGTGTTCTGGTCTGAATCAGGAGAGAAATCTGCACAGATCAAGCAGCGTTTACAAGCCAAAACAGCTCTAAACAAATATGTGGCTGGATTTTGATGAGAGACAACAGGAGATGCACTTTTTCACTGGAGGAAGCGTTATTATGAATTATGGACTCAGAATTTAGTTAAAAATGTCTTGATGATGGATTTGTTTCTTACAAACATGCAGCTTTTAAAAAAGCAACAACATCACAGAAGTTATGAAAAAATAAAACATTTCATAGGGCCCTATTATTGTTAAATTTGTATAAAGTATTAAATTATTACATTTTTATAAGTTGATTATATGTGCTTTTTGATTAGTAAAATTTAATTAAACCATTAAAATGGAATCCAGAAAAATGAAAATGGAAAACATGGAATTTGGAGGAAATGTCATTTTTGTTAAACTTATAATACAGTTTTATTAAACTGTATAAATTTCAAGATTTTAATTTGTTGGACATGCTTTTTGATTACTAAAGGTGAATCAGAAAAAAATTAAACAGAACAAATAAGACCATAAAAATGCCATTTCTGTTAAACCTTGAATAAACTGGTGTTTAACTGAAGAAGTTTCATGATTTCAATTAGTTAAAATTGCTTCTTGAGTACTAAAATTAAATCCAGAAAAAAATTAAACGGGGACAAAAATAGAATCCAAAAAAAACATTAAATCAGAAAAAATGGTATTTTGGAAAATAAATAAATAAATGGGTTTCATAGCACCCTACAACTTATTCATTTTAATATTTAAATCATACACAGAAAAAATAAGGGTTTAAAATTGTACCTTTTTGGGTACAACAGCTTGTCCCTGGAGCAGTACCCTTAAAATGACATATTTGTACCTTTTTTACCCCAATAGGTACATAAGGTAATAATATGTACCTATTAGGGGTAAAAAAGGTACAAATATGTCATTTTAAGGGTACTGCTCCAGGGACAAGCTGTTGTACCCAAAAAGGTACAATTTTAAACCCTTATTTTTCTGTGTGTATGTAGACAATTTATATTCGTCTAAAGAACTACTTTTACGCATTTCAGCTGTTTTTAAGATCAAACACGCAGCTTTTGTCTTCTCCAGATGTTAACTGATGGATTGGAGTGCTGTGGATTACTTGTGGATTATTGCAATGTTTTTATCAGCTGTTTGGACTCTCATTCTGACGGCACCCATTCACATCCATTGGTGAGCAAGTGACAGACATTTCTCCAAAACTGATGAAGAAACAAACTCATCTTTTCCATTAAATATGTGAGCGATGACATCATACACATGACCTTATGATATTACAAAACGCTGCACGATAATGTGATGCGAACGAATGAATCAGCGCTGAACTCAAAACAAACAGCAACAGAATCACAAAAGAATGAATCGAGAGTCTCCAGCAGAGCTTTAAACAAAAACAAGGACAAACAGACACAATCAAAACAACAATAACACAGGCCTGTTGCCATGACAACCGGCGCTCCGCTTCCTTCCTGTTTGTTATTCTGATGATCTCACAATCATATTCACATGCACATCATGTTCACCCAAAAACAACAATTCGCTCATCATTCATTATTTTATGTGGAGCAAAAAAAGGAGGACTTTTAGGTGAATCAGCTGCTATGAACGTTTGCTGCATGTGATCCTGGAGCACAAAAGCAGTCATAAGTAGCACAGGTATATTTGTAGCAATAGCCAAAAATACATTGTATGGATCAAAATTATCCATTTTTCTTTTATGCTAAAAATCATTAGGATATTAAGTAAAGATCATGTTCCAAGAAGATATTTTGTAAATTTCCTATCGTAAATATATCAAAACTTAATTTTTGATTAGTAATATGCATTGCTAAGGACTTCATTTGGACAACTTTAAAGGTTATTTTCTCAATATTTTGATTTTTTTGCACCCTCAGATTCCAGATTTTCAAATAGCTGTATCTCAGCCAAATATTGTCCTATCCTAACAAACCACACATCAATGGTTTTGTGGTCCAGGGTCACATATTTTTTTTGTCATCCAGGAAAAATGAAACCGTGATTTTCTGGTTAATAAATAATCACAGATTTCATGTTTTTGGATCTACTATAGCTTTGAGATCAATATTGTGATTTAAGAAAAAAGATTTAAGTCATAATTTGGTGAAAATCATTCCATCCATTGTCTCAATGCAAAACTTCACTCATAAAACAATGTGTTTTGTTGTGTAATGTGAGGAATGATCCATGTTTTATGACATAAATGTAGTGTAGACTTTAATTCTGATTATAAATATGATAAAACAAAGTCATAATGCTCAAGTCACAACCAATGTTTTTGTATTTAGACGGTTTGTATATCTTGTATCTGAATCACTGAAATCATTACATCATGAAGGTCAGACTTTCGTTCTCAAAATTCGATAAATCATATTAAAATGGTGTAAACTTTAAGCATTCTGGATAAACTCCTAACAATAAATCTGATCAGAAAATGAGGTAAAAATGTAAATTCTGTTGAACTTTTAATCAATTGTTGTTAAATTGTAAAAGTTTCATGATTTCAATTAATTAGACATGCTTTCTGATTCCTAAAAATTATATTTAACCATTAAAATGGAAACCAGAAAAAATAAAACAGAATTTGGGAGAAACAGAAAATAATTTTTGTGCCCTAAACATTAAATTTTTTGTTACACTATTAAAAAACGGTTCGGGGGGGGACTATATTTTCTCTAGAATTAACACAGAACAGAACACAACGAAGCGGAAAACATGGAATTTGAGAAAAATAAAACAGATTTCATAAAGCCTTAATTTACTTTTTTTCTTAAACTTTTAATAAATTGTTTAATTGCACAATTTTCATGATTACAAGTAATTAGACATGTTTTTAATTACTAAAATTTAACTGAACCATTAAAATAGAATCTAGAAAAATTCAAATGGACTTTGGGAGAGAGAAAAAAAAAAGTTTTAAACATTTTTTGCCCTAAACTAATTTTTTGTTATACTTTTAAATAAATTGTTGGTAAACTGCATAGGTTTTATGATTTCAATTAATTAGACATGTTTTTTGATTGATAAACATTTAATTTAACAATTAAAACAGAATTAAAATAGGACAAAAAGAAATATTAAAAAAAGTTGTGTTAAAGTTTTATGATTTCAATTAATTACACACACTTTTTGATTATTAAATTTTAATTAAAATGTGATCCAGAAAAATGAAAATGGAATTTAGGGAAAAAATAAAAATGGATTGACAGGGT
Source organism: Spinibarbus caldwelli (assembly GCA_039654775.1). Lineage (NCBI taxonomy): Eukaryota > Metazoa > Chordata > Actinopteri > Cypriniformes > Cyprinidae > Spinibarbus > Spinibarbus caldwelli. Next base: position 1,872,356 of record CM077261.1, read on the forward strand.
CCTAAAATGATTTTTTTTGTTAAATTTTTTAATAAATTCTTGTTAAATTATAACAGTTTCATTTTTTTCATTTAATTAGGCATGTATTTTGATGATTAAAAGAAACATTAAAAACATTAAACAGAAGCATTAAAAAAAAAAAAAAAAATGAAATAGCTTTATAGGGCCCTAACATATGTTTACAGGCTCATGGGTGACGTGAGAACGAACCGAAAAGAATCTGCGGCACTTCAAACAGACTATAACGTGTGCGGTAATAGTTTCCCGTTACGACGCTCACATGATCGCAGCGCATCTTTCTCCAGTGAAGACAGCCCTACACGGACAGCAGCGGTCAGTGACTGATGAGGGCAAACAGCTGATGCTTACAGCCTCACGACACTCACGACCGTCACTGCTGCACAAAGACATGGAGGTATATATATACACTACCGTTCACAAGCTTGGGCTCAGTAATATATTTTTAAAAGAAATTAAGTTTATTCATCAAGGATGCATTAAATTGAACATTTATAATGTTCCAAAATATTTCTATTTCAAATAAATGCTGTTCTTTTGAACTTTATTCATCTGTGAATCCTGAAAAATAAAATGCATCACGGTTTACACACAAATATTGTGCAGCACAACTGTTTTCAACATTGATAATAATCAGAAATGTTTCTTGAGCAGCCAATCAGCATATTAGAATGATTTCTGAAGGATCGTGTGACACTGAAGACTGGAGAAATGATGTAATGTTAATAATAATGATAATGATAATAATAATAATATTTTAATAAATTATACTATAAATCATTCACTATACAAGAAGAATAATTTAATATTAAAATGTAATTTTAATAATAAATTAATAATAATAAGTTAATAATATAAATTAATCATAATAATATTATTATTATTATGTATATTATGTAATAATAATTGTACATCATAAAATAATAAATTATAATATAATAAATAATACCATAATAATAATAATCATATATTATTTATTATTAAAATAATTATAGTAAAATAATAATTATATATTATGTATTTTAATGCATATTCTTGAGCAGCAAATCAGTATATTAGAATGATTTCTGAAGGATCATGTGACACTGAAGACTGGAGTAATGATGCTGAAAATTCAGATGCGCATCACAGGAATCAATTAGAGTTTAAACTATTTTCTCTAAAGCGCTGGATCTCGAGACTCTGAGGAGTTTACAGCCGTTGATAGGAAGTTTCTTATGTAACAGGATCTGCAGCATCTGTGAAAGATTTCTGCATTCATATCCAGATCAGACGTGTCCTCACAGGAACGGCATGCACGGGACACAGGTGCATGCTGGGATACCGAGCCCACAGCCAATCAGAGACAAGAAACGACTGAACGACAGCAGCAGAAATACATTCAGGAGAGACGAATGCGTGAGTGTTTCTGTCATTATCATTCTTGAAGTGGCTCGTGTTTGAGGTAAGGTTTGAGACAGAAGCTCTCGCGTGATGGAGAAAACAGACGTCTTCAGCAGTTTCTCACAGACACACATGAGCTCATGGACTGGGAGGAGACTTACTAAAAGCAGCAGACTGAACTCTGACCCGATAAAGGTGAAGCATTTCTGATGAAATAATGCGTATTTCCAAAGAAGTGTCACAAACAACACACTTCTCTACTTCAGCAGATCTTTGGGTAAAAATAATGGAATTATTTAAGCATTACATCCTAACATTACATACAACAACAACAACAGATATACAACAAAAATGACAATGTTAATGAGAATAAAATAATTTAAAAAAGTTTATATTAAAATAAAATAATATAAATATAATATTAATTATTAAAATTATACAAATAATTTAAGTTTATATTATAATATAGTATTTAATTTATTTGAACAATAATCATTTATTACTGAAATTAAATTATGAAACTAATTTAAGTTTATACTATAATTATTTAAAAACATAAATAACAATGTATTATAATAATAATTTAAATACTAATATAAAACATTACTTATAATCATTTATTATAAAATATAAATAAAATAATTTTCACATAAAAAGTATTTTTAATTTAAATAAATAAAATAATTTTACATTATAAAACAATTATAAATCAACAAAGAAACAACAATAATTTATTTAACATTTATTATATATTCATTATGTTTTATAACATTTAATTTAATTTATTATTAAAATGTAAAAACATTTACCTCGTATAACAATAACAATTTATTATAAAATGGTACATTATAAAATAGTACTAAAAATAGTTGTAATAATGAATAAAATAATAAATAAAATGTAATTAAATAGTTTAACACTGTAAAATAATAATAATAATTTAATTACATTATATAGTAACTTAACATTATAAAATAATAATAATTATAATTTAATTAAATAATTTTTCATAAAATAATATGCAACATATTACATCATAAAATTATTGTACATGGGAAAAAAATAATAATAATAACAATAATACAATTTATTATAAAATGTAATAAAATAATATATTATAATCCAACCAGTTATCAGACACATGAAACATAAAAATAATCCGTAAATCACTATATTAAGTATATTAGTGGATATGTACTCATCAGGAAGTCAATCTAGCAATGACCAACTTCTGTTTGACTCGGAACATTAAAGTGGAATATGAGAAAGTGCTTTAGCATCCAAAATATGACACACTTCACCTTCCAGAGCGTCGCGTGTGTGCAGCAGGTGATGTCATCGACCCGATCCGGAGCACAGAGGTCACCGAAAAACAATGACGTCAGCTGATCACACACACACACACACACACATACAAACACACATACAAACACAAACACACTCTTCCACACACAGACACACACACACACACACACACACACACACACACACACAGACAGACACACACAGACAGATAGACAGACAGACACACACACACACAGACAGACAGATACACACTCTCACACACAGACAGACAGACAGACAGATACACACTCTCACACACACACAGACAGACAGACAGACACACACAGACAGACAGACAGACACACACAGACAGACACACACACACTCTCTCACACACACACAGACACACAGACACACAAACACACACAGACAGAGACACACACTCTCACACAGACAGACAGACAGACACACACACACAGACAGACAGACACACACACACACAGACAGACACACACACACAGACAGACAGACACACACACAGACAGACAGAGACACACACTCTCACACAGACAGACAGACAGACACACACACACAGACAGACAGACACACACACACACAGACAGACACACACACACAGACAGACAGACACACACACACACAGACAGACAGACACACAGACACACACACACACACAGACAGACAGACAGACAGACACACACACACACACACAGACAGACACACACACACAGACAGACACACACAGACACACACAGACAGAGACACACACTCTCACACAGACAGACAGACAGACAGACACACACTCTCACACTAACACACACACTCACGCACAGGTCTCGTCTCAGATGTTTCCCCCCAGTGTTCTCACGTGTGTCCTCGAGAAAGACTTGGATTCATTTCTCAAAACTCAAAAATTGCTAAACTGAACCATCATAGAATGAAAGTGTATCATTTGTAAGTGTTTTGTTTTGCCAGTTTACACAAGAAGAGTCAAAAGAACTCAATCCGAGTCGATTCTGCTTTCGCATCTCTTTGCCTTTTAACAAACACTTACACACAGAATTATGTGAAAATACTGCTGCTGTCAATCGATTAAAAAAAATTAACTAATTAATCGCACATTTTTCTGAACTTAACTGTGTCTAATCCCACCTAACAAAGTTTTTTTAAATATACTTTTATGTAGCAATAATTTCACATTCAATCTTCAAATGAATGTAGAAACAACATAAAGACAGTATATTTTAAATATTTGTTTAGTGGCATTTTTTTTAATGACTGAAGGCGGGTATCAAACCAATTTTTTCCTAATATTTAACCATTGACTATAGCCATTCAATATTACAGTATAATTGAGAGCTATCAATTTTAAAACCCATTATACTAAATGTCATATTTTTAGCTACCTGTGCCCTTCAGCAAGTAGGAAATATAGCCTACAGAAAATTAAGTTATCAAATATTAAATTCTTAATTAAATATAGATGAATCCTTAAAGCTACAAAAGTTATTGTTTTCCTCTATTTTTCTTTTGTTCTTTGATTAATGGACATTACAGCAGCTGGGTTATTAGGTTATTTGGCTTCTATTACTTTAAGAGCTGCCACTGCTGAACGTGACGCGGATCTGACGCATGCTCCGTTTCATTTACGCTTTAATATGAAAAGATACAGGCTACAGCACTACAAGCACAGTCTAACGGCTGATAGAAGATGAAAATTGTTTTTTACTGACATATGGCCTGACAGCATCTCATATGCAGAAGTTCTGCATCTAAATGCAATTTTTGTCAAAAAAAAAAAAAAAGAGTCGGAGCAGCAGTTGTGAATGGGGTGGCCAACACTAGCTCTGCCCCTGCGTTAAATATTTTTAACGCCATTAAACTGGAAAAATTAATCGCCTGCATCAACGCGCTAATTTTGACAGCACTAGAAAATACCCATCTCAACAATCATTCTAATGTATCACTATATTAGATCCATGCATCAGGTCTTAAAGGGACAGCAGCCTATAAATACCTGCTGCTGTTACACTTAATTACACTTCTGTACCTGAATACTACTGTTAGAGCTTATTTTGTACCTTTTTTTTTTTTTTTTACTGTAGCCTATTTATCTATGCTTGTAATTTGTGCATTTGTTCTTGTTGTTTTACTGACTGTTCACTTGCCTTGAATCATGTTTGAACTTTCTTTGTCTAGTAGTTTTTGCTGTGGTATTGAATAAGTACTTCAATTGTGCTTTAAATAATAAATGGAAAGCAAAGTTACATTGATATAATTTTTTGGTAACACTTTATTTTAAGGTGTCCTTGTTACACGTTAAATGTACTTACTATTATAATAACAATAAATTATGCATAATTACATGCAAGCAACCCTAAGCCAAACCCTAATCCTAACCATGTAGTAAGTACATGTAGCTAATTAATATTATTCAGTATTTAAATGTTTAACTACACTGTAACAAGGACAACCTAAAATAAAGTGTAACAATTTTTTTTATTGCTGATTTGAAAAATGATCCAATCAGTGACTGAAAAACCGCGATATGATCTGAATCGTGAGTTTTGTGATCTGTTGAATCACTAGATGTTACCTTGGCTGCTTTAGCCCTGTCGTGGATAAATAAATACGACACTAAAACCACTAGTAGATGGCAGCAAGTCCTTTAATAAGTGGTTAATGAGTGATTCATTGAATCGTTCTTTCAAACAATTTGTTCAAAATGGCAGATTCGTTTAGAAACGAAGCAAGTGACTGTTTATATGAATGGATCATTGAATCATTGACTCATATGATTCCTTCAAAATAGATTCATTCAGGAACGAATTTTACCAGTGTTGTTGTGAGATGCACAGATGTTCTATATATAATATATATATATATATATATAGATAGATAGATAGATAGATAGATAGATAGATAGATAGATAGAAGTCGTCTCTTCTGGTAACAAAGCCTGCACTTATTTCATCTAAAGTACAGTAAAAACAGTAAAATTTTGAAATCTTTTTACTACTTAAAATAACTGTTTTCTATTTGAATATATTTTAAAATGTAATTTATTCCTGTGATGCGCAGCTGAATTTTCAGCATCATTACTCCAGTCTTCAGTGTCACATGATCCTTCAGAAATCATTCTAATATTCTGATTTGCTTATTATTATTATTATTATTATTATTATTATTATTATGTTGAAAACAGCTAATTAGAATTTTTTCAGGTTTCTTTGATGAATAGAAAGTTTAGAAGAACAGCCTTTATCTGAAACAATCTCTGCACACACACACAAACACACTAGATGTCCATCTGAACTCTGCCAGATGATGAACTTTAGATCAAAAAATAACATTGTCAGTCGCAGGATTTCAGATCCAGTCCACATTTTCACCGACTTAAGAACCAAATGGTGACGAAACTAACATATATCATGGCCCATCTACACCATACAAATAAAAGACTTGTTGAATTACTGTTTCATTGAAGCAAATTGTATGAATGTCTATTCATTAAACATCTCCTAAAGTGTAACAACACACACACGCACGCATGCACACACACACACACAGAAAGAAACAGTATGAAACTGTCAGATTGTGGCTGGAATCCATCATGCACGTAAGAAACATGCTGCAGGACACATGTGTATGTGTGTGTGTGTGTGAGTGTTTGAGAGAGAGTGTGTGTGAGAGAGTGTGTGTTTGAGAGAGAGAGAGAGAGTGTGTGTGTGTGTGTGTGTGTGTATGTGTGTGTGTGGTCAGAACCACAGGCTCAGCAAAATGAGAAACAGACAAACCTGGAAAATCCATGATTTTGTTCAAGTTACTGCATCAGTTTTCTTTGGCTGCAGCTTGTCTCTATTTATTAAAGGGAAAGTTCACCCAAAATTAACATTGTCATCATTTACTCACATTTAATCAAGTTCAGTGAGACACAAAAGATATTTTGAAGATCAATGAGATTCAAACAACAAACAGGTTTGGAATGAAAAAAAAAAAAAAAAAAAAAAAAAACAACTACGGACTTATACTGTGTGTGTGTGTGTGTGTGTGTGTGAGAGAGAAAAATGCAAATACAGCAATTTGATTTTTTTTTGTGAAATGTGAATCACATTTGTCATTATTTTATATGATTTATTTCTAAGAATTATTATATGTATATATAATAATTATATATATATATATATATATTATTAAAAATGCATAATTATTAAATGTAATTTTTATATAAAAACAAACAAACAAAAACAAGCAAATAATTCTAATGACGTGAGGGTGAGAAAATTATGACAGAATGATCATTTTTGGGGGAATTTTGAACAATATTACAGTATATGCTATTTAATTAACCTGCTTAGGAAGACTACTATAGTGAACTAAACGTGAGTAGATCCACACACACACACACACACACACACACACACACACACACAACTCTTGGGAAGCAGACTGAAGTTGGGATGTAAATCAGGGAAAACACATGCCGGTGGGTTTGGATCCAATCGAGTGTGTGTCCATCAGTGCAGGAGAAAAATAACCTGTATTCACAGCATGAGGGAGAAACACACACGTGTTGTGTCAGTCAAACCGACTAAAGCGTAATCCGGCCCGGAGAACACAGATCCCCGAGTGTGTGACGCCACGTGAGTGTATGAGCTGAGATTCACCTCATTTAGAGCCTAAAACTGACCCTAAACCACAGCGGCGAGACCAGTGTGTGAATCATACAACGACCCGCACTGCTAACTAGACTAAGTTAACTATAGCTAACTATATACTGCGGTCTATTTCAAATGAATTCATGTCTGTGAATCTGCCGTTTCTGTAGGAATGAGGAACTAAAACAGACAGAAAGAGTGTGTGAAGCTGTAAAAGTTCTTACCTGAGGATCATAGAGGTCATACAGCAGATTCACACACACTTACAGTTTCAGTCTGAGAAGCTCAAAACAAGGTTACACAACTGAGAGGATCCTTATGCAAGCGGTCTGTGTGCATCTTCAGGTGTGTGTCGCTCCCTGTGGATCTTATATTATCAGATGCAATTGTGTGTGTGTGTGTGTTAGCAATCAAAAAAAGAAAAAGTTTTACTATAAGTTTAAGGCAACTATGCACAGATAATTTAACACACAAATCTCATTAAAGGTGCATGCAGTCATTTTTCCTCTTTAAAATGTATTTTTGAATCTGTTTGTAATGTCCAATCAATCCAGTAACTAGATAAAGGGTTATATAACGATCACTGATATAACAATCCATCAGTCAATCAATCAATAAATAAATATACTACTGGCTTTACAATTTACATAAATTAAAAAATACGTTTACAATAAGTTTACAAAAGTTTACTGGCTTTACAGTTTTACAATTTAGCTATATAAATAAATATTTGAATTAATTCTATACTACTAGCTTTACAAATAAATAAATAAGTAAATAAATTACTGACTCATATGTATAAATTCATATGAATAAAATAAGTAAATAAAATCTACATTTTATTTAGATTTATTTATATAATTTTTACTATTTCTTTACTATTTATACATACAAAAATAACTAACTAAATAAATATTTTATACCATCTTTAAAATGTAAACAAAACTTTAATTTTATACATCTGGCTTTAAAAAAATGAAATGGAAAAATAAATAAATTCTATACAACTAGCTTTACAATTTAAATAAATAAATAAACAAATAAAATTCTATACAACTGGCTTTACAATTTAAATAAATAAATAAATAAATATAATTCTATACAACTGATTTTACAATTTAAACAAACAAACCTATAGGTTTTAAGTGAAGTGAAGTGACATGTGGCCAAGTATGGTGACCCATACTCGGAATTTGTGCTCTGCAATTAACCCATCCAAAGTGCACACACACAGCAGTGAACACACACACACCGTGAACACACACCCGGAGCAGTGGGCAGCCATTTATGCTGCGGCGCCCGGGGAGCAGTTGGGGGTTCGGTGCCTTGCTCAAGGGCACCTCAGTCGTAGTATTGAGGGTGGAGAGAGCGCTGCACACAACTCCCCCCACCTACAATTCCTGCCGGCCAGAGACTCGAACCCGCAACCTTTAGGTTACCTTTAGGTTACGAGTCCGACTCTCTAACCATTAGGCCACGACTTTATCTCAGTTACCCAATTTTACTTGCAAATTCTCTGATTTGTGGGTGACTGTGATAAACATTTCCACAATGCCATCTGTAATTTAAGACTTTAAGCAACAACAGTGTCAGCAAACAGCAAAACAACGATCCTAAAACAGTAATCACCTCATTTATTCATACTGCAGTGCATGCTGGGAGCTCACAGACTCTTAACACATCAGCAACAATGCTGACATGCACACGTATAACAACTTCAGACAAAATGAAGTAAATTGTGGTAAAATTGCAGTAAAACAACCACATTTCTCAGCAAATAATTAAAGCTATTAAACATCTCATAAACATATTAATTTGAATCTTTCCTTTTATAACTGCCAATAATCACTCACACACACACACACACCCACAGGGAAAACTAGCCTGCACCTCAAATCTAGAACAACACATCTCAGGGTTCATTTACACACAATAAAGCTTTGATGCAAACAAACGATTCTTGTGTGAGACCTCTGATGCTCATTTAGTTTTTCTCATTTCACTATTCATTCAGCTGAGAGACAATGCAATGCAGTGATGTGTCAAAAACTGGATTTCATATGAGTGTGTTCATAGTTTACAGTGCAATCTTATGTTTGCACTGTTATTTTGTCAGAATTATGAATTTGCTATCTATCTATCTATCTATCTATCTATCTATACAACCCACAACACTCTAGAAACCTCCTAGCAACCACGCAGAACACCCTGATAACCACATGGCAACACCCTATAAACCACCCAGGACATCCCAGAAACACCCTAGAAATCACCCTAGAAACATCGTAGAAACACCCTTGCAACTACCCAGAACACCCTAGTAACAACATCCTAGAAACCACCCAGAACACCCTAGTAACAACATCCTAGAAACCACCCAGAACACCCAGAAATTGTTATTATTCAATTTGTTACATGATTAGATTAAATATTTATTAAATATTTGTACTGAATTCAAGAGTGTGATTTCCAATGAAATTATGCAAAAGTCTGAAATTATATTTATTTGTGTGTATTTAGGATTCATAAAACACTAGCCAAAAAATTATATAAAGTTTATACCAAAAATATTCAAATGTCACGGAATAAGTGATGAATTGAGATGGAAATGCATCTCTCCATGACGGTTAAGGGAAAGCAAACGACAGAATTCTCCTGTGACGCGCGCATTAATGAATAAACTTCCTCAAACCACCTTCCATTAGTGCCAGACGCTCCTGAATCCGGAGCAAACACAGGCAGGAATGTGGCAGGGATCATGGGAACGCCAGGAATGTCAGACTGACCCTGGACCCTGTTTTTCACACAAGCGGCTCACTTCCGGTCCGTCTGAACGCCGTTGAGTCAAAACAAAGACACGCAGTGTGTGGCTCCAACCCAACGCCAGCGCTAACGCTAACAGATGCTTCTGCTGTAATAGACAGACACACACACTCGTGTGCGTGCGTGAGTGTGTGTGTGTGTGTGTGTGTGTGTCTAGAAGTGTCTGTTAGCGTTAGCGCTGGTGTTGGGTTGGAGCCACACACTGCGGTCCTAATGTCCCCACAAAGATAGTACAAACAGAAATATAGTACTTTGTGGGGTCCTTTAGTTAGACAACATCTTAAAAATATCTTAAAAATGATAATAAAGAATGTTTTATAGAATGTTAAAACTCACTATAGTATGGACCTAATATATACCAACCCTAAACCTACCAGTCACACAAACATAACTTCATTTCAACATTCTTATATAAGCATGTTATATATAGGAATGTTGCATTCTTAAAACGTTTTAACATTCTTATATATAACATTCTTATATAAGAATGTTAAAACATTTTATATATATATAAATATATATATATATATATATATAAGAATGTTAAAAGGTTTTAAGAATGTTAAAAGATTGTTATATCTAAATATAAGAATGTTTTGAGTGACTGGTAGGTTTAGGTTTGGATGATATATTTAGTCATCTTATAGTCTTATATAAAAGATCATATCTTCGTGGGGTCCAATTTAAACGTTATAGTTTTACTATCTTTGTGCGGTCTTTTGATCCTCACAAAGTAGTAAAAACAAGTTCACACACACACACACACACACACACACACACACACACACCTCATCGCATCGAGTTCACCAGCATTCATAATTATCCCTGTGTCCACATGAAGCTCAGTTGATTATCACATCATCATATGGCAGGCAAAAGCAAAAGTGTCAGTTCTTACATCATGCTTTCATTAAATATGGTGTGGCAAAGCATCATATGATAATTCATATTAGGGCTGCATGTTTTGGGGGAAAGAAATCTGTGATTTTTATGAGAAATGTTTTTTTGTGGGGCCGTACAATTTTGCCAAAAGTTTTCAGATTATATATCAACACGACTATATTTGTAATACTACTACTACTACTATTAATTATTATTATTAATAATAATAAATCATGTTTATTATTACTAAATAAAAGATTAAACAAAAAAAGCAATATTACTATTTAAGGAAAAATTTAAGGAAATAATTCAACATAAAATAATTATTGTACAGTAAATTCATTTTATTTGTAATGTGTCTATATTATTACTATTATTATTAATCATACTTTTTATTTTAAAATAAATATTACACAAAAATAATATGACTGTTTATCAAGTATTTAAGAAAATAATACAATAAAATAATTATATTGTATACAATAAATTTGTTTTATTTTTTAAACGTCTACATATTTATTTAATCATGCTATTACTAAATAAAAATATTAAACAAAACAGCAATATTAATATTTATTAGGTATTTAATAATAATAATATTAATAATAATAATAATAATAATAATAATAAAATAAAAATCATTATATTGTAAATTAATTTTATTTATTAAATGTGTCTATATATTGATAATAATAATATTAGTATTATTAATCATGCTTATTGTGACTAAATAAAAAAAATCAAAAATGCAATATTACTATTTATCTAGTATTTAATAAAATAACACAACTAATTCTTTTGTACAGTAAATTATATTAGTAAAATTTGTGTCTATATATTTTATTACAATAACAACAACAACAACAATTATTATTAACAATTATAGTACATTCATTTTATTTATTTTTTTTTAAATGTGTCTATATATTTTGTATTAATTTTTATTTCAGTTTTAGTATTTTAGTACATCAAGTTTAACTAAATGAGAATGAGAAATGTTGCCTTGGCAACTAGTAGAAATAAAATAAGCTTTATTTTATTTCAGTTGAAGTAAATTTTTAGTTAAAGGAAAATATTTTTGTTTTTCAGTTAACTAGAACAATCCTGGTAAACTCTCACGCCTGTACAAACACTGCATGCATGTCTAGAAAATCATAAAGCTGTAAAGTATTGTTTGTGAATTTGATACTCATTTTAAACCATCAATCTTTACAATGTGGTCAGATATTCCTGCAATCAGTTTTGTCTGTCTATGCAATAGTTAAAGAGCTTGTGGGAGGGTTTGAGTGCAATAATTACAGACAATCAGTCAGAAATAATGAAACTAAAACATTATTCTGAGGAATTTCAGCACATAACTGAAAACCCAAAGTGACGATGATGTTGATCTCAGGCTTTTTTTGAAACAACCTCATCACCTCCTTCCTCAGAAAAACATGCCTCCAAGAGCTTCTCCAGAACTACAATAATAATTAACCTTTACAACAATCCTGGAAATCATTTCTCAACACTTTGTGTTTATAGGTCACACTTGGAGCTCGACTCGCCTTATAAACAAGCAAAAACCTGTTTTTTCCGCCTCAAAAGGAAAAAAAAAAATACTACTGTGTAAATGCACAGACAATCTCAAGGATTGGAGGATTTAAAAGCCGAAATGTAAATCTAGCAATTTTGTTTAAATCTTTCCATTTTCCTCCAGTTTACATGCTCATGACATCAGTGGACGTGCAGCATTTTAAACTCATTTTTCATTATAAACCGAGGGATGAACTCAAATGTTTGTATGCGATCAACAGCACAGATGTAAACCACAACACCAAGTTTGACTGTGAGCAGATGTTCTGGATTCGGTTTATTTACACCAATCACAGGTCGGAAAACTGACCTCATTATTATGCATTGCAAATGAATTCTGTATTATTTTGAATGATTTGTGTGTTTATATTTTCCGTTTCCATTTTAATTAAGTTTTAGCCATTTTGTTGAGTGTTTTTGTCCTTTTTAAGAGTTTTTTATACATATTTTTATACATAGCTGTTTTTGTAAAACTTACAGCAAATTAAAATGATAAATGTTGCCTGTGCAACTAACTGAAAGAAAATAAGTTTAAATGGTTTTATATTTTATTCTTCATTCACTTTTTATTTCAGTTTCAGTCATTTTAGTACTTTCAGTATATTAATATTATAAATGAAAATACATTTTTGTTTTTTTTATTACTTTAGGGGATTTTTAAAAATGTCTATGTAGTTTTTCATACATTTTCATTTCAGTTTTGGCTTTAGTCATTTTAGTATTCATTTTAGTACTTTTAGTCATTTTACTAAATGAAAATTAGAAATAAAATAACTTTACATTTTGTAACAATTTATTAGTTTTGGGATTATAAAAAAAAATAAATAAATAAAAATAATAATTATATATATATATATATATATATATATATATATATATATGTGTGTGTGTGTGTGTGTGTGTGTGTGTGTGTGTGTATGTATGTATGTCTATATAGTTTTTCATTAATTTCATTTCAATTTTATTTTTTGCCATTTTATTTATTTATTTTTTTTATAGTTTATTAGCTTCTGGATTTTTAAAAAATTATATCTAAATAGTGTTTAATTAATTTTTACTTTACTTTTAGCTTAAGTCATTTTAGTACTGATTTTAGTACTTTTAGTCATTTTAGTAAATGAAAATTAGAAATAAAAAGTTTAATTTTGTTATATTTTATTAATTTTTGGAATTTTTAAAAATGTCTAGTTTTTCATTAATTTTATTTCAATTTTATTTTTTGCCATTTTATTTATTTATTTTTTTTATAGTTTATTAGCTTCTGGATTTTTAAAAAATTATATCTAAATAGTGTTTAATTAATTTTTACTTTACTTTTAGCTTAAGTCATTTTAGTACTGATTTTAGTACTTTTAGTCATTTTAGTAAATGAAAATTAGAAATAAAATAAGTTTAATTTTGTTATATTTTATTAATTTTTGGAATTTTTAAAAATGTCTAGTTTTTCATTAATTTTATTTCAATTTTAGTTATAAATAGTAACTAAATTAAATAGTTTAATTAATTTTTACTTTACTTTTAGCTTAAGTCATTTTAGTACCGATTTTAGTACTTTTAGTCATTTTAATAAATGAAAATTAGAAATGTTTAAATTTTGATATATATTTTTTGATAATTAGTTTTTGGATTTAAAAAAAAAAGTCTATATTGCTTTTCATTCATTTTATTTCAAGTTATTTTATTAGTAATTTTATTTTAGTTTAATAGTTATTTTAGTGATGATAATTAGAAATGTTGCTTTGGCAACTAATTGAAAAAATAAGTTTGTCATATTTTTTTTTGATTAATGTTTATTTTATTTCAATAAATTATTTTTTTTAACAGTTTTAATATGATAAAAACCCTGTTTCCTGTTTTTCCAAATACGCTCCATCTAAAAACAAAAAAAAAACACACAAAAAAAAAAAACCACAACAGAGTATCTCAAAATCCAGTCCAGCTTATCAATCATCACTTAACATGAGCTTTTTAATGTCAGAAGTACATTTGACCTATTTCATCAGACTCCTGGCAGAATTTCCCATCCTTTCCACATCAAAACTTCATCAAACTTTCATGAAAAAAACTGACAGCTTAAAAACAAACTTGAAAACAATGAAAACAACTCTGTCCAGCAAGAGCAATCATCTCATCTGTGAGCTTCACTGCACTATTAGGAGCAGAAAATACATGGTTTCCATTAAACCAAACGTCAAAAGGCCAAACAACATTTTTCTCCATTTGATTGATCAGAATTCAGTGTTTTTCATAAACGTCACACAGATGGACATTCTGTTCTAAAGGGAATTCAGAACTGAAAGTGATCTAACAACAAAAAATGCTAGTAGATTGGATTGTTTATATAACCTCAAGACAGATGAATATTAATAATGCATGGCCTGTGTGAGCTTCTGTATGTTTGGAAATGTTTGCAATTCCAATCTGGACCCATTAGAGTAGCATTAGAGTCTTGACGCTGGACGGTGGGGTCGAGAGTGAAATCAGATCAGGTCAGATCTGAGAATGAACACACCTGACGCAGGACAGCAGATCTGGAAATCTCAGGGAGGAACTCTGCGTTTGATGCCAAAATCAGTAT
The DNA here is from genome assembly GCA_039654775.1 of Spinibarbus caldwelli. NCBI lineage: Eukaryota > Metazoa > Chordata > Actinopteri > Cypriniformes > Cyprinidae > Spinibarbus > Spinibarbus caldwelli. The sequence continues at coordinate 1,887,575 of CM077261.1, forward strand.
AAAACATGAGTTCAGCCATCAGAACGAGTTCTGTTGAGGAGTTTCTAACATGTGCAATAGGAAATGGGATAAAGTGGATTGCAAACATTTTATTTTTGCATGCATTAAGAACCAAGTTTCAATTTTCAAATATATCTCATGCATAAAGATGATTGAATTACTCAAGTTTCATGCTGATTTACAGTAAATGTCATTCTAAAGAAATAATAAAATTGCAGAATTTTCTGTTTCACTTAGAAATGCATTGCAGTTTTTTTGCTCCAAATACAATCACATTTTAGAAAGAAAAATGAATTGCAGATATTATAGTTGCATAATGCATTATAGTTGTTTTGCATGCATTAAGAGCAACAAGTTGAATTTAGAATATATTTTAAATGTAAAGTGTCATTCCTGCTGCTCGAATGGAACTAAACAGAATTGGAATTTTGAAATTTGAAAGTTTATGGATTGCAGATGTATGTTTTGCTCCAAACACATCACATTTTGGAAGTAAATTCGAATTGCAAACATAGTTGCACAATGCATTATAGCTTTTTGCATGCAAACATGCAGAAGCTCACAGAATAAAGAAGATCAAGCACTAATAATGTTTAATGTTGATTTAAATGTGATTCCAAAGAAATAATAAAACCGCTGAATTTGCTGTTTCACTTAGACATTTCAGAAGTTGATGCATTGCAGATTTTTTTCTCTCCAAATGCATCACATTAGAAATATCAGAAGTTGATGCATTGCAAATTCAATTCAACATTGCAGTTAATGACTTCCTCAGATGAAAGCATCGACAAATTAAATCTTGAATCATTGTGTATGCAATAAATGCAAAACTAAAACAAAAAGGTTAAAAAATAAATAAGAATGTAAATCTTTAATATTTCAAAGATATATTGATTAATATTTCAGTAGCGCAGGGTCAGTGGTGGGGTCAAAGTTAAGTGCTTTCTATCAACACATCTGTCACCACACATCAGTCATGCCACAGTGAGCAGCGAGTGTGTGCATGTGTGAATTCAGACCAATCAATACACACACACACACACACACACACACACACACACACACACTCTGAGGCAGATGGTGAGAGATATTTAGTGTCTCAGCTGTCATGCACGGCTGCGGTCGCAAAATGAGCAACAAACTCAAGAGAAAGCGTTTTAAAGCAGTCCAATTTGGTGTAAAGGCTGACAAGACTGCGCTGATGATGTGTATACAGTGCAATGTTACAAATTACACTATTTACAACAAGTGAAAGCAACAGAGAAACATGGAGTACTGTGCAAACAGAGAGTGAGAATGTGTTATGTGTGTATGTACACTAAGCAATGTACTCGAAATAATTCTTTATTTAGTTACAGGCATGCAAACTTATAAAAGAATATTTCTAGCATGTTCTATGCAGCTGTTTCGATACCAGCTGTATGCAGATTTACTCTTGGAGCCATAATGAGATCCCAGTAACTTTGGAAAGGAACAATATAGGGCCTTAAAAAAAAAAAAAGAAAAGTTTGCTAAGAACCAAATTTTAAAGGGATATTAATATATCTTTAATACATCTTGAATTACAGGCATGCAAACTTTGGAACAAATGCTTGAAAAGTGCTTTTTTCCCCATTTTTGAATGGTCACCATTGACATATAATAGAGCTGCAATCTCTGTGTAAAAACAAAAATGATGCTGCCATCTTTCTAAAGTCATTTTTACCCCCTGTAATTTGGCTCCAAATCTCAGGTGAAAACTGACATTGGACGCCACTCAAAATAGTGCATTACTCAGTAAATATACATCCATGACATTTTATTTTATTTTTTTGTTTTTAATCACTGTTTATGTGAGTTTTTCTTCAGGGAAAAATAACTAAATCAAAAATTTTAGCTGGGGAAGTTCCTGAAATTTGCCACAAATATCTGTCCTGAAGTTTACTGCGGTGAAAGCTGCTTTAGGGACTCAGATCACCTCGTAACTATGGTAAAACAACTGCAAAACAGCTTTTGCTTAAGCATTTTTGCAAATGCATCTTTTACACAAGATAACACTGTATAAATCACCTAAGCATTGTTAATATCTAACCACAAACTCTACAGAGTGCCAAAGGTCAGTCGTTTGATACCAGATAGTCAGCTGCTGCTCACATGACAACAGTTTTATATCTGACACACAATCGAAGCCACTTGTTTTGTCACCCAAACAGCTTTTCAGGGCAATGCCGACAGTTTTACAAACATCTAACTGTGCACTTCGCTTAGCTACAGCATGTGAAGGCTAAAAAATGTTCTGTGAGATTTAAGAATAATGATACCTTCCACGCAACCCTCGTTGTGCCCACCAAAATGTGCTCCTAATTTTGGCCAAACTGCATTCAGAGATTGCCATGACCTAAATAACTCCATCCAAGAGTCTTTCACAAGGACACAATGTTTGCTTAAAGAGACGCTGCCAAGCGCTTGCGTGTCGAAGCACAGAGAAGCGCCTGCTATGTTTATTCAGATATACATTTCAGTGAACGCCGCGGGCGATGCGATCATTACAGCGAAAGTAGGTCTAACCACTTACGCGCCATATGACTCTCTTATGTAATCTGACGTTTTCCGTGAATTGAGCGTTTACAATGAATTTGACCTGAATACCGCAGTGATGCAACAAGGCCTGAGTTTCCAAAACAAATCAGGGCTCACCTGAGGAAAACAGACGCATATAAAAGCCTAGTCTGGACCAGTTTTTAGAGCACTTTTGTATGTACTGATAGAGGTCTGTAATAGGGCTGCAAACATCAGTAAGAAACATTTAGACAATCAGTCAAGTGCAGCTAATCAGAGAGAGAGAGAGAGAAACCAGAGCTTCATTAAGCGAAACCATTAGAGTAACGACTCAAACGCTACTGGAACTGACAACACCAGTCATGTGGCTTCAGTTACCAGAGAAAGCATGAACTGATCAAATTTAAATCTGTACAAGTATGTATGAACACACACATTTGATTCACGCTTTCAGATAAAACCGAATTCATTCTGATGTTCATGAAAACGAGACCAACGTTCATCCAGTAAAACACTGAAACATGTCTTCATCCAACAGAACAAGGAACTGCCTAGCAACCCCTGATAATATCTTGGCAACTGCCTAGCAACTCCTAACAACACCGTGGCAACAACTGCCTATCAACATCTTGGCAACACCCTAGCAACCCTTAATGACACCTTGGCAACTACTTAGCAAGGTCTAACAACACACTAGCAACCCCTAATGACACCTTGGCAACTACATAGTGACCTCAACAACACACTGGCAACTATTTAGCAACGTCTAACAACACCATAGCAACCCCTAATGACACTTTAGCAACTACATAGCAACCTCAACAACACCCTGGCAACTACTTAGCAACGTCTAACAACACCCTTGCAACCCCTAATGACACATTGGCAACTACCTAGCAACTTCTAATGACACCCTAGCAACCCTTGGCAACTACCAAGCAACCCCAAACAACATCTTACAACCAGTGTTAATTTCGTCAACAGAGACGATGACGAAAAATATTCGTTAACGAACATTCTTTCTGTGACTAAGACGTGACGTTGACGAGCTAAAGATAATATCTGATGATAAAAACTATGACGAAATGTATGCCGCGTCTTCGTTAACAAGATGAGACTAGAATGTTATTTAAGGACTACGGGACATTCAAAATACATCCTATAGGCTAAGTTAACTGTCTTGTCTTTCAAAATGTGCGTCTCTGTCATTGGATTGCGATCAGATAAGGGACGTTTGTATATCTAGACTCAGTATGGCAGTCGCAGTGGATGGACAAGCTACCAAAACGCGAACTAGTGATCTGAAACAGTGGCCTCAGGTTAGAGACAGGGTTACCTGACGTCCCGTTTTTCCCGGGAGTCACAATTCTTTGTCAATTAACAAAGTTAGTGAAGGCAGGAGAGGTGGAATCGCGCTGATAGAAGTGCTCTCTCTCGCGCATGCTCCACTTCTTCAGTTCTCATACAGCGCGCGATCAGCTCTCAGTGCTCAAATACACACACAGCAGTCCAAATGTCCATCGTGTAGAGTATCTCACATAAATACAGTCATGTTATGGGTTAAGTGAACGTAAACAGGTGGGTGAAAACTGAATGTGTGTCAATATTACATGCATGCCTTCCATCTTAAAGGGACAGCATTCCTAATTAAATACCTATCTGTGTCATTAATGTTAACCAACAAAAGATGTTAAATAAATGTAAACATGTTAAGTAAACCTACTGTATCTTAAAAATTTGTTTAATTTGTATCTCAACCCAAAAATGAAAATTGTCATCATTTATTCCAGTTTTTCCAAATTTAATCCTTGATTCAAATTTCTCATGAGCTTAATTGATTTGGTCTAAAGAGAGAAGAATTAATGACTATTTCTGTTAGAAGACTACATATAAAATAGCTACCTAAATAAATGTTTGTAACTGCAGTTTGACAAAGTAATGACTAAGAGTTGACAAAAATGTAATGACTTTTCGTCGACTAAAACTATGAAAGACTCAAATGACTAAAATGTGACTAAGACTGTTAAGCATTTTCGTCTTAAGACTAAGACTAAATCAAAAATGCCTGTCAAAATTAACACTGCTTACAACTACCTAGCAATTTCTAACAATATCTTTTTTCTAAAAACAACCATAGCAACAACTGCAAAGCAACCCTTAACAACACCTTGCCAACAACTTAGCAACATCTAAAACCCTAGCAACCCCTAATGACACCTTGGCAACTACCTAGCAATTTTTACTGACACCCTAGGAACTTCCTAGCAACCACTAACATCACCTTAGTGACTACCTAGCAACCCCAACAACACCTTGGCAACTACTTAGCAATGTGTAACAACACCCTAGCAACGCTAATGACACCTTGGCAACTGTCTAGCAATGCTTTAATGATACATTGACAACTCCCTAGCAACTTCTAATGACACCCTAGCAACTGCCTAGCAACCCCTAATGACACCTTAGTGACAACCTAGCAGCCCCTAACAACATCTTGGCAACTACTTAGCAACCCCTAAGGAATATAACCTAAAAATTTATAACAAAACCTTAGCAACTACCTAGCAACTTCTAGCAGGACTTTAGAAACCGCCTAGGTACTCCTAACGACACAACGGAAACTGCCTAGCAACCCCTAATGACACATTGGCAATTGCATAGCAACCACTAACACCACCTTA
>CM077261.1:1897793-2017793 GCA_039654775.1 Spinibarbus caldwelli
CTAATGATGTTCAACTTCGCCAGTCGGAGATCACTAAAATTAATGTTAAAGAGGTGTGTGAACTTGCAAGTACGATGTCAGACACTGTAATATGCTCTGGTCCCCTCCCTGCTTACCGCGGTGATGAGATACATAGCAGACTGTCGTCACTGAATGGCTGGATGTCTAAGTGGTGCCCACAGAATAACATAGGTTTCATAGACAATTGGAAGAGTTTTTGGGGCAGACTTGACCTGTTGAAAAGAGATGGTCTGGTGGTGCCGCTCTTCTCTCTAGAAATATGGCACATAGTCTTAGAGTTCGTACTTGACTAACTGGGTCCCAGGTCAGGAAGCAGACAGACTGGCTAAACCGACCGTCTGCTAGCCGCCTCACGCCACAGAAGTCAGTTAATTCTCAGCACATAGAGACTCTTTTACCTAAATATCACACTATAGAGACTGTGTCTGTTCCCCGAACTAGAAAACAGAAAACGTCCAAACCAAAGTAAGAGTAACAATTTAATTGATGTTCAACAAATAAAATACAGATAAACAAATGATAAAGCTTGGCTTATTGAATATTAGATCCCTTTCTACAATAGCACTTTGTAAATGATATGATCACTGACCATAAACTAGATGTGCCTTCTTTGACAGAAACCTGGCTAAAACCAGATGATTACATTACTTTAAACAAGTCTACCCCCCAAGATTACTGTTACAAACATGAGCCGCATCCAAAAGGCAAAGGGGGAGGTGTTGCTACAACTTATAGCAACATTTTCAGTATTTCTCAGAGGTCGGGTTTCAAGTATAATTCGTTTGAAGTAATGGTGCTTCATATAACGTTATCCAAAGAAACAAGTGTTAATGATAAATAGGGGTGCGCCGATCCGATATTCAGTATCGGTATCACTTCGATACTGGCATTTTCTGCCGGATCGGGGTATTGGTCAGATGAGGCCAATCCAAATCCGATATTCTGCGTATAGCTACTATTGTGTTATTGTTAAGACCCACAGAAGCCACAAAAACCATTATAAAGCACAATAAAGTTTTCATGCACTATATTTCAAGTGTTCTGATGCCGTTCCATAGTTTAATGTGAGGTACAGATGAATATTTAAGTCAAGTTCACGTAAACACTTCTCTCCGCCGCGGCTGTCTGTCATCCTCCATTCAGCATTCAAACTGCGTTCAGTTACGACAGTCAAAACGACAAAACTCTCTCCACTGTTCCTATTATACTTGATCTGTAAATAAAGTTCAATGGTTTTGCATAAAAGAATTTTATCTTGCTGTTTCTAAATCGTGTTACTTTCTACTGGGTGTCTGTTAGATTGTAGAGAGCACTATGAATGGTTATTCCCCTGATAGCACATGTACATCTCGGAGACGTCTATTTGACGTCTGCATTTACATCTGCAAGACGTATTTTTTAGAGTGTTTGCTCATCTGCAATACATCTATAGGACGTTTCCTTTTAGATGTGAAATAGGCGTCTATTAGATGTCTTTAAGATGTTTATGATTTAGAATGTATGTAAAACTGACATCTGAAAGACGTCTGACAGACGTTTGTAGACAGCAGATGCTTTCCAGATCAAGAGATCTTTAACAGACATCTTGCAGACATACGTGTGCTATCTGGGTCACGAGCACAGTAACTGAAATATAAAACGGTTAAAAGAAAAGGCTCAATAAACTGTTGCACAGATTTAATACACTACACATTAATATTTCTTTCCTTTGTGCTTTGAACTTTTCTATGCGGACTGCGGAGCGCTGTGTCTGCGCACTGTGACTCTGTGTTGCTTCAAGCGCATCATTCTGCGCACGGGATGTGCATAAGTGCTTTGTGCCGCTCTGTATTGGAGCCTTTCGTATTATAATATTTTTGCGCAATGAAAGATTATTAATAGCCTTTCTTGTTCATCTCATCTGTCATGTGGTGCTGCCTCATTACTGTGCAGTACGTTTAAAAGAAATGTCTTTTCATTTTTCAGTATATTTATTTATATATCTATATCTATCTATATATATATATATATATATTTGCTACTGAATTACCCATTAAGCTAGTTTATAACAGTATTTTTGTCATAGACTATAATTACATATTCATTCATTTGTTGTTTTTCTTTGCAGCAAAGTTGTCTATATTTAGTAGATTGTGTGTAAAACACAAAAGAGTGATGAGCAGGACAACACACTGAGGTATAGAAATTCTACACTGATTTAAAAAAAACTGCGCTGGTATCGGATCAATATCGGTATCGGCAGATACTCAGAATTTTTGGTATCAGATCGGTATCGGTTCTGAAAAAGTGGTATCGAGCCAGCCCTAATGATAAATCCCCTGTGATGTTTGTACTGGCTACTGTATACAGGCCACCAGGGCACCATACAGACTTTATTAAAGAATTTGCTGATTTTCTATCTGAGTTAGTGCTGCCTGCAGATAAGGTCCTAATTGTTGGTGATTTTAATATCCATGTTGATAATGAAAAAGATTCGTTGGGATCAGCATTTATAGACATTCTAAACTCTATTGGTGTTAAACAACACGTGTCAGGACCTACTCATTGTTGAAATCATACTCTAGATTTAATATTGTCACATGGAATTGATGTCAGTGGTGTTGAAATTTTGCAGCAGAGCGATGATATCTCAGATCATTATCTATTTTCGTGTATATTCCATATAGCTAAAGCTGTAAAGCCAACTCCTTGTTACAAATATGGAAAAACCATCACCTAGACCACAAAAGACCGCTTTATAAACAATCTTCCTGACTTATCTCAGCTCCTCAGCATATCCAATAGCTCAGAACAACTTGATGTACCAGAAACTATGGACTCTCTCTTTTCTAGCACTTTAGATACGGTTGCTCCTTTATGCTTAAGGAAGATTAAGGAAAAGAGTCCAACACCGTGGTATAATGAGCACACTCGGGCCCTAAAGAGAGCAGCCTGGAAAATGGAGCGCAGCTGGAGAAAAACAAAATTAGAGGTATTTCTTATTGCTAGGCGGGAAAATACTCTCTCCTACAGGAAAGCCTTAAAAACTGCTAGATCTGCTTACTTTACGTCTCTTTTAGAAGAAAACAAACACAACCCCAAGTATTTATTCAATACAGTGTCTAAATTAACAAAAAATATAACATCAGCAGGTGTAGACATTACCCAGCAGCACAGTAGTAATGACTTTATGAACTACTTTACTTCCAAGATCGAAACTATTAGAGATAAAATTGTAACCATGCAGCTGTCAGCCTCAGTATCGCATCTGATAGTACGCTATAGATCCCCTGAGGAACAATTTCACTCATTTTCTTCTATTGGAAATGAAGAATTGTATAAACTTGTTAAATCATCTAAACCAACAACCTGTATGTTAGAGCCTGTTCCATCTAAGCTCCTAAAAGAGGTGCTTCCAGAAGTAAGAGATCCTCTTCTGAATATTATTAACTCATCGTCAATAGGATATGTCCCAAAAACCTTCAAACTGGCTGTTATTAAGCCTCTCATTAAAAAACCACAACTTGACCCCAAAGAATGAATTAATTACAGACCGATCTCGAATCTCCCTTTTCTGTCAAAGATATTAGAAAAGGTAGTATCCTCACAACTATGTTCCTTCTTAGAGAAAAATGCTATATGTGAGGATTTCCAGTCAGGTTTTAGACCATATCATAGTACTGAGACTGCTCTCATTAGAGTTACAAACGACCTGCTGTTATCATCTGATCGTGGTTGTATCTCTCTATTAGTGCTACTGGATCTTAGCGCCGCTTTTGACACTGTCGACCACAACATTCTTTTAAATAGACTAGAAAATTATGTTGGCATTAGAGGAAGTGCACTGGCATGGTTCAAATCGTACTTATCTGACCGCCATCAATTCCTGGCAGTAAGTGAAGAGGTATCATACCAGTCACAAGTGCAGTATAGAGTACCTCAAGGCTCAGTACTAGGCCCCTTACTTTTCACGCTTTACATGTTACCCTTGGGAGATATCATTAGGAAACATGGTGTTAGCTTTCACTGTTATACTGATGATACTCTATATTTCTTCGCGACCCAATGAATCATACCAATTTGCAAAACTAATGGAATGTATAGTTGATATATCAAAAACTAGATGACTAGCAATTTCTTACTGTTACATTCTGAAAAAACAGAGGTGTTAATTATTGGACCAAAAACTTTTGCATGTAATATCCTAGATCACGGTCTAATACTTGATGGCTGCTCTGTAAATTCTTCTTCATCAGATAGGAACCTAGGCGTACTTTTTAACAGCAATCTTTCCTTCGAAAAACGTTTCTAGCATTTGTAAAACTGCATTTTTTCATCTTAAAAATATATCTAAATTACCACCTATGCTCTCAATGTCAAATGCAGAAACATTAATTCATGCATTCATGACCTCGAGGCTAGATTATTGTAATGCTTTATTGGGTGATTGCTCTGCGCATTTAATAAACAAACTCCAGCTGGTTCAAAATGCAGCAGCTAGAGTTCTTACTAGAACTAGGAAGTATGACCACATTAGCCTGGTTCTGTTAACACTGCACTGGCTCCCTATTAAACATCGTATACATTTTAAGATCTTGCTAATTACCTATAAGGCCCTGAATGGTTTGGCACCTCAGTATTTGAGTGAGCTCATCACATTATAGTCCATCACGTCCGCTGCGATCTCAAAACTCTGGCCATTTGATAATACCTAGAATATCAAAATCAACTGCGGGCGGGAGATCGTTTTCCTATTTAGTGCCCAAACTCTGGAACAATCTACCTAACACTGTTCGGGAAGCAGACACACTCTGTCAGTTTAAATATAGATTAAAGACCCATATCTTTAACATGGCTTACACATAATACACTATCGCATTTCTATAATTCAAATCCGTTAAAGGATTGTTAGGCTGCAGTAATTAGGTCAACCGGAACCAGGAACACTTCCCAAAACACCCGATGTATTTGTTACATCGTTAGAAGAATGGCATCTACGCTAATATTAGTCTGTTTCTTTCTTATTCCGAGGTCACCGTAGCCACCCAGATCCAGACTGTATCCAGATCAGATGGTCACTGCAGTCACCTGGATCCAGTCCATATCCAGATCAGATGGTAGATCAGCACCTAGAGATGACCTCTACAGCCCTGAACGTCAGCGGAGACCAGGACAACTAGATGAGCCCCAGAGACTGATCCACAGTGAAGACCCTGTCTCCTAGACGGCCATCGGGACAAGACCACAGGAACAGATGAGTCCTCTGCACAATCTGACTTTGCTGCAGCCTAGATTTAAACTGCTGATTTTGTCTGGCCAGAGGAGAATGACACTATTTCGACACACTATTTCCCCGTCTAAATACTGTAAAGCTGATGTAAAGCCACCCAGCTTTATATCAAGCTGATGTAAAGCTGCTTTGACACAATTTGCATTGTTAAAAGCGCTATACAAATAATGGTGACTTGTATTTAAAAAGACAATAGATAATGGTACATTAAATGAAAAGTAAAAAATTACAGATTGAATTTTAAAAAAATTCAATTTTATCCCTCCCACATCCTTCCCGTTCAAAAATATAAAAATATAAATATTAATATAAACCAGTTACCCACACCCTATATTTAAAAAACCTTTATGCAATTATATTTAGGCGTTTTGTGATTTGTGAATGAGTTTAAAATCTATTTTTGTTTTTGTCTGATTATTAACCTTCACATTTCTCACTTTTAATTTGATTTTGAAAATGTGAGTAAATATCCAAACAATAAATAAAAATAAGTTATTTTAGTTATTGTTACTGGTAGACACTATCAATCACAGATTACGTTAAAAACTAGAAATATCAATAAAAATTGGTCAGACTGATGTTTGATTTGTTAATAATAATAGAGATTTGATCTAACAGCGCTTTTATAATCTATTATGCCATGCAAATGACACTGATTCTTCACCAATGTTATATAGATGTGCAGTTTTAAAACCCAATGTGAATGAGCATTCTCTCTGTTTCCTTAAAAAATGTCCTGTTTTTTTTTTGTTTTTTTTTCTATAGCAGTGGTTTTGGATTTACAGTATAAGGTCTGTGGTTTAAATGACTTTAAGAGTCATTCGGTACAGTCATAGCTCAAATATGAATTTTGAAGCCACTGTGTATTTTCTTTTAAAAAACATAAGTTGCTAAATAAGGACCACAAGGATGTGCTCCAAGCACTGCAGTCCTTATATAGCAACTTAAACTCACAGGAAATTCCTGAGGGAACCCATGGAGAACTAACAGACTGACGTCATGACTGAACAGCTCCAGTGCAACGTGTTGCATTCATTTCAATCATTAGTGTCACATCTATAGCAACTGACACACGGTGAGTGCAACAAGTGCAACATGTTCCTGGAACAACATCCACGTTGATCCAGGAACATCATTCCAATCAACAAATCAGAATTGAGGGATAAGTTTACAGGAAATGTCAATTTTAGCCTTACAAACAGAGTTAGGTGCTTCTACAGCCTTGGTTTTCAACCATCATTTCCCTCTGATTTTATGGATAAATTATGGGTAGGGTTAGGTTTAGGGGTAGGGATAGGGTTAGGTCTGTATTTTTGGACAATAATGTTGGCCCAGGTTTAACAAATGATGTTGATCCAGGAACATGTCTTACTTGGCACACTGTCATCGACAGTCTCCAAAAGACGAAATATACATTGCACAAAAATGCAATATAAAGATAATCATGAAAAATACATAAAAATAGACTACACTATTAAAAATAAAGATCTTTATTGGCATTGATGGTTCCATGAAGATCCTTTAACATCAATAGAACCTACAGATTCATTTGTAATAAAATGAACCTGTTTATAATAATAAAAAAAAAAGGTTATTTTAAGAAAGGTTCTTTGAGGAGCCCAATTTGTCAATTATGAAACAAATTTGATTCAGCTATAACCCAACTAACAAAAATATATTTTTCAAGAATGTTTTGCTTACGTAATGGAAACATTATTTCTGAATGTTATCTGAACGTCCAGTTTTAAATGTTTTAAACATTTGTTCTTGGAACGTTCCATTTTATCATTTCGGGAAGGAGAATGTTACTTTTGAATGTTCTCTGAACATTCTGAAACGTAGTAACATTAAAAAAATAATAATAATTAGATAAATGTCCAACTAAAACGTTCCATGAATGATGTATAAATATGTTTTTATAAAGATGTTTTTGTGCTTAAGATTTTAGAACATTATTAAAGACCCAATAACTTTGAACAAACATTCTATTAACGTTACTGGAAGAACGTTGAGAGAACCTTGCCAGAACATTAGCCAAAGTTATGAAAACAACTAACAGAAGACAGTAGTGTCAGCTAAATTTGCTTCAAGTTTTGTTCTGTGTCAGTGCAGTCAAATCCAGAATATGGTGTATTATGTATTATTTAACATCCATGGAACATTTCCAATGAACTTTGTAGTAAATGATTCTTCGGATAATCAAAATATTCTTCAAGCTGAAAAAAGCTGAACTGTTCAACTGAAAGGTTCTTTGAGGATTCTTCTGTTGCATCACTGTGAAAACTCCCATTTGGAATCTTTATTTTTTAAGAGCGTATTGATAGGGGATGTGAATTGTTTAGTACGCACAAGGAACTCTCCATTTTTAGAAAGAATTTCAGAGCTCGGGTCACGCTGTTTGTGCACGCGGCTGTAATTCCTCTTTTCTATGGACATTCCTCAGTCTTTCCATCTTTCCGTCGAGCGCGGCTGGAATCGTTCTCCAGACATCCTTGAGTACATTCCTGCACACCCCAGGAACAAAGTTTGCCTTTTCTTGTTCCAAATCCACTCAATTATCCAGACCGGTCTAAACATTCCCGGAGCCCCACATTCCATCCTCTCATTCCGTTTCCCCCTTCCCTCCCTGAGCTCCGTTTTTCCATTCCTCCGGCTTTCCCCTCGGAGAGGAAGTATGCGGGCTGAGGAAAGGCGAGCGGGTCCTAGCGCACCTGGCGCACAGCTTGGAGGGCCGTAAAAGATGAATGAACTTTGAGCTTCAAAGACCTTTTGGAACTGGTTTTCGGGGGCTAAACGCATTCTATAGCGGCGCTCTCTGCGTGAACATTATACAACATCCGCTAAGATGAACCTCTACACCATAATCCAACCCTTACTGCTCCAGAACACCTCTGAAATGTGCTTTACATTTATTCATTTAGCAGACTTGTCAAGATGTATAAGAACACAATACACGAATATATTGGGTAAAACAGGTGGAAACATCTACACTGCCGTTCAAAAGTTTGGGATCAGTAAGATTTTTAATGTTTTCAAGGTTGATGAGCAAAAATACAGGAAAAACAGTAATATTGTGAAATATTATTACAATTTCTAATATTGGTTTCCTATTTTAATATACTTTAAAATATAATTTATATCTATGATGCAGCGCTGAATTTTCATAAGCATCATTATGCCAGTTTTCAGTGTCACATGATCCTTCAGAAATCATTCTAATATGCTGATTTATTATCGGTGTTGAAACTGTTGTGCTGCTTAATATTTTTTTGGAATCTGTGATACTTTTTTCAGGATTCTTTGATGAATAAAAAAGTTAAAAAGAACAGCATTTATTCAAAATAGAAATCTTTTCAAATCACTTCACTTTTCAAATCAAATCACTTTTTTATCTATTTAACACATCCTTGCTGAATAAAAGTATTAATTTCTTAAAAAAAAAGAAAAAAGAAAAAAAAATGTACTGACCCCAAACTCTTGAATAGTAGTGTATATTGTAACACAAAATGTCTTTTAAATAAACACTGTTCTTTTTTATTTATCAGAGAATTCTGAAAAACGTATCACAGGTCCCAAATATATGAAGCAGCACAACTGTTTCCATCACTGATTATAAATCAGCATATTAGAATGATTTCTGAAGGATCATGTGACACTGAAGACAGGAGTAATTATGCTGAAAATTCAGCTTTACATAACAGGAACAAATTATATTTTAGAATATATCAAAATAGAAAACTGTCATTTTAAATTGCAATACTATTTCACAAAATTACAGTTTTTTTTCTGTATTTTTGATCAAATAAATACATCCTTGATGAGCATAAGAAACTTCTTTAAAAAACAAAAAAATCTTAATGATCCCAAACTTTTGAATGGCAGTGTATACTGCCTAAATATGCTGTTTAGGTAGGCAGCTCACAAGGTTTTGGAACAGTGCTAAGAATTTATTATGGTCTCTATAGTTCACACCAAAAACAACATTGTTAGCTACATTTATTGTTGTTAGTACTGTAAAAATCACAATAAAAATGTGTATTCAACCAGCTGTTCAACATGATCTCACTATCAGCTCTATGTGGCTTTATTAAGTCATACGGAGTGAGACTTTTGACTGAAGCATGTGATTTCATGACTTCATCCTGAAATGAATCTCAGCATCTTCCCTCTTGTATTTATCACACAAATCAAACGCTCCAGAATCCCAGACTGTAAACAGATCAAATCCCACAGGATAAACACTTTCTCCTTACAGTCAGAGGAAGCATATGTCATGGCTAAAATATTTATCCGAGAGCAGCTGTGTGATCAGACTGTAAAACTTCAGCATGAGGGGAAAATTCCACTCATCAGGATCACTATCGTTTATTAAGAGTTACTATTAACTAGGATGTTTATGCTAAATAAAGGACACCTACTTGAAGACAGGAGAGGCTTTCCTGAAAACCAGACTTACGATTTCTGCCTTTCATCCTGACAACTACATAGCAACACCCTGACAACCATTCAGAACCCCTTAGCAACGGTCTAGTAAACAATCCGAACACCCTAGCATCAACGTAGATATTTTTAGATAGTTTAAGCATTTCAGAACCCCTTAGCAACCACCTAGCAATGGTCTAGTAACCAAACAGAACACCCTAACATCATAAAGATAGTTTTAGCATTTCAGAAGCCCCTAGCAACCACCTAGCAATGACCTAGTAACCACCTAATGCATCAGAGAATCATAGGAGATAGTTTTCAAGGCTTTCAGAACCCCTTAGCAAATAATTGCCATACAGCCAACTAGGAATTAAATAGCCTAAATCAAGCAATCAAATGACTGACAAACAGCAGGCCTATTTTTGCAGTTTTGCTACTAAAAACGACAGTCCCAGTCCTGGGAGAAAGGGTGCAGAGACATTTGTGTGATTTGAATAGCAGTTCATTTACGGGAAGTGACATTGCATAGTCTCAGTGAACTATGACAGGAAAAGCCACAGAGCAAACAAGGGCCGAATACCTGGATAACATCTCTCTGATATCACTCCGACAGGATGGGATAAATCGCGCAAGAACTTCCACACTACATCCTGCGGTAAAATAAACTCGAGCAGAGCTGCCGCTCGTCTGTAGATCTTTACATAATGTAGAAATATGGACAAGGCCCACCTCTCCTTTAAGGATCGGAGGAGTCATGCACTCGTAATCAATAGCTGCTGCCAAAGCACTGGAAGAAAGTGAAGCCCAGTGGAAAATATTATGTTTGCCATTACAACATGGCGGACACAAATGAAAAACGCTCTTGTAATGGTTCCTGGATGTGTAATTCCAGAACAGAAAAATGAGGGGTGACTCCACTGGAACACAATGACAACACTGTTTCCTAAAAGCCCCGCGCCCCTCTCGTCAGGAGAGATTGAGAACGTTCTCTGAACGGTGTGTGCAGGAACAGATGTCAAGGCTTTGTGAGCTCATTTTCTACGCTCACTCTCTCCAGGGGAGACGCTTCAGCTGACCTCCATTGCTCGCACTGGGAAATGGAGAATGTAGTCTACTATTAAGAAAATTAAGACTTGTATCACTTAACATGCAGTGGCCCCAGTAAGTAAGCCCTTAGTAATCACCTAGCAACGTCCTAGTAGAGGAACACCCGAGCATCATACAGTAGCAGTTAATTTACCAGCCTTTCAGAAGCCCTTAGCAACCATCTAGTAATGGCCTAGTAACCACCCTAGCAACAACCTAGTAACCACCTAGAATACCCTAGCAATGGCCTATTGACCTATTAGAACACCCTAACAACGGCCTAGTAACCACCCAGCACACTCAAACAACAACCTAGTTACCACCCAGAACACCCTAGCAACAGCCTAGTAACCACCCAGAACACCCTAGCATCATAGCAGTTAGTTTTGTAGGTTTTCAGAACCCTTAGCAATCACCTAACAATGGCCTAACAACCACCAGAACACACTAACCTAGCACTGGCCTAGTAACCACCCAGAACACCCTAGCAACAGCCTAGTAACCATCTAGAAAACCCTAGCAATGGTCTAGCAAACACTCAGAACACCCTAGCAACGGCCTAGTAACCAGCAGAACACCCTAACAACGGCCTAGCAACAACCCAGAACACCCTAGCATCATAGCAGTTAGTTTTCTAGGCTTTCAGATAGGGCTGCAACGATTGGTCGACATTATCGACAACGTCGACAATAAAAAATTGTCAACAAATATTTTTGTTGTCGAGTAGTCGTTTGATCTCATATGACCTAATGTAAGAGCCTGAAATAATGCGGTTTGACCAGCGTGGTGCTGTAGCGCAAGACTGTAATTCAGCTCTCCTGGATGCAATTCAAGAGAAGAACACAGCGCTTCAGAGCAAACGCAGCCGAACGAACCTGAAGCTGCTGAGCGGCGTTTGGATGAATATGTAAATATATGCTGCTTGCTTTCCTCTCAATAACGAAATAAACACAACAAAAACTGACAGCAGTGTGAAAGCAGCAGTTAAAAATGCACCTGATTACAACAATGTGGATCTTTGCACAAGCTCTGCAGTAAAGTCCAGTCACGTCACGTTTATTTATATAGTACTTTATGCAATAGATAGCCTTAAATCAAGCAGCTTTACAGTATTAAACATGAAAAACCAGAGTCAGTGTCGATTTCAGTTAATTTCAGAATTACAACTTGATCTTCTGTTATAAAGCAGCTCTCCCAGTGTGGAGCTAGCTAGTGATAAAATATTTTTATTAGTGGGAAAAAAAAAAAAAAAAAACATTCATTAAAGTGATAGTTTGGTTTGCAAAGATCAAAGTTTGATCTAGCTCAGGACTGTTTTTATCATCATAACCCTATAAGGTATTTTAGGAGAGATTATTTTGTGTAAAAAATAGTTTATCCAAAAATAAAATGTCTTATCACTTACCTTTATTTTGTTTCTTATCCATATGACTTATAAAAGGAGATGTAAGGCAGAATGATGTGTCATTCAGTTACTTTTTCATATAGCTAATTACATGGTGAATGAGAGAGTTTCTCTGTCAGTCATCTATTTTGTGTGCCAAATATATATATTTGCATAAATTAATTGTATAATAATTGTAATTACATATGACTTTCAAAAGCTTAAGTGATTACCGTTATATATTTGTTAGAATATGCATAACTCAACATTTTAATTAATTGCAAAAGCTAAATAATCAGTCAGTGTCTACTGATTAATCGTTCCAATAATCGTTAGATTAATCGATTATCAAAATAATCGTTTGTTGCAGCCCTTCTTTCAGAACCCCCTAGCAACCACCTAGCAATGGCATAGTAACCACCCAAAACACTATAGCAACTGCCTAGTAACCACCCAGAACACCCTAGCAACAGCATAATAACCACACTGGACACCCTAGCAACAGTCTAGCAACCACCTAGAACACCCTAGCATCATAGCAGTTTTGTAGGTTTTCAGAAGCCCTTAGCAACCACCTAGTAACAGCCTACTAACCACCCTAGCTACAACCTAGTAACCACCTAGAACACTCTAGCACCGGCCTAGTAACCACCCAGAACACACTAGCAATGGTCTAGTGAACACCCAGAACACCCTAGCAACAGTCTAACGAACATCCAGAACACCCTAGCATCATAGCAGTTAGTTTTCTAGGCTTTCAGGACCCCCTAGCAACCACCTAGCAATGGCATAGTAACCACCCAGAACACTCTAGCACTGGCAAAAACAGTATTTGAACACCTAATGAATGCTATGCATAAAAACTCATGACTACCAGATAGATATCACTGAAACAGATACACTACAAAACAAAAACAAATCAGGGAAGCAGCTCAACTTTTATTAACCAATCAGAAACATTCTCTGCAAATCAATCATTTTTTGTCATGCAGGTTTGCTGACACTGGGTCAGCTATAATAAAATATAAACAGAAAGCGGCATCTTTTTAAGCACAGTTTACAAGTACAACATTCTAGCGCAACAGTTTTATCATTTCAAATCAAACAAACTTGTTTAAATAATAAAAAAAAATAAATAAATTAAAAAAAACATAGCAATAAAACTGATAGTTTAAACTCCATCTGGCTATAAAACCATCTGGCTATAAAAGCATCTTTGACTAATGGCAGTCATGTATTCTGGCAAAACAGAATTATTTGCTGTCACAGCTCAGGATAGTCACAAATGAAGGGTTTGGGAATGCATGCATTCTTGTGGCGCCATCAGCCAATCAGCACTATCATGATGTCATTTTCCAGCACCTACACCTCAGGTGATTGGCTCAGACACATAGTGTCCATGAACAAATATGGCAGGTTTGCACACATCAGCTGTAAGGCAATACGTCTTCAACTGCTAGCAGCGTTTGGAACATGCTAACTGGTTTCTGGCTGGTCATTCACGAGCAAAACACAACACCACGTTCAATACAAACCAGCTTAGATGGTCCGAGAAGGTCTACAAGCTAGCATGTTCCAAAACACAAGTTCTATCCAGTTCTAAAACTGGATTATCCAGCACTACTTAATTCAAAATATTAGTATAAATAAATGCAATTATTTATTGACTACTGATGTTTACCATAGTAAACTCACATCAAGTCATGGTAAAGTCTACAGATCATCTTTAGTACAATGACACAGTACAGCACATCACCATCTAGTGTCGCAATATGGGAAAAATAAACTGAAACCAGATTAACCACAGGGTTTCAGAACTCAACAGCTCAGGATCTCAATGAACAGATCAGAAACATCTTCATACACCAGTTACCTGACTGATCAGAAGAAAACAACCAGTGCCATCCTGATTTGTTTGATTGCACACATGCAAACCAGGCTAAAGAACACTGTAGCTACAAACAAACGGTGCATAAAGATGTAAAAGTAAAACAAACCTGAGTTATGACACATCTCCAAAAGTCCTCAATCCAGGTGGTGAACGTTCTTCATCAGGACATCTCAGTGTCCAGACGCTTCTGCTCTCTGCGAGTCTGTGGAAAGAACTATTCAGTGCTGTCAGGACAATATTGTACATTCCCTTACTTTTACACTCAGTTTGGTTTGTGTGTATCCAAGGACTTCTAATCTCTGAATTTCGGTGGAATGCCACTTATTTGGAATCTCAGACAAAAACAGTCTGCTTTTTTTTCTTTTAACATCTCGTATGGAAAACTGGATGCCTGTTGTATTTTTTCTTTCATTATGTGATGGACAGACTGCATGAATATTAAATTAGCTGGAGGAATTTCCTCCATGGAGAGCGTATTAAGGGATCCTTTAAGCTGTCAGGAATGCTTTGTGGTTGGATAACTCCAGCAGAAATGTTAATAATGCAGGCTACTGCCCAGACCAAATATGGTAATATTGTTACGTCTGGAATCAGGCTCCACATCTGGAATCGCTTAGAGCTGTTGAGTCAAGAGAGAGGAGCGAGCCGAGCCAAAAATAGAAGCCGTAAAGTTTGAGTTTAGAACGTTTCTAAACGCGCACAGAACGCGGTGCATGATTGCACAGAGGGTTTTCAAATAGTTCTAACTCTAGTTTGAGTGTTTGAAAACGGATAAAATTCCCCAAAGCGCACAGCTGATCTGGATAAGCGAACGCGCGCATCCTGTGGAATAATTTATGGTTGACGCGCTCGGAATGAACTCACATAACGCCATTAATAGACCCCTGGGGGCCACGACATATTTCAATGGCGAGTAATCACGCTAATCTTTGACATGACGTTAACCAAAACAAAGTAGTTAGGTAAGCATTATGTCGGTGAAATAATACTTAAAATTATCCTTCCAAAGGAAGTCAAAAGAAGCATGTGATTTTAACAAAAGTGTTTTCAACTCTTAAAGTTACTTGATTGTGAGAACGCGTTAAATAAACGAACGCGAATATAATTTCGCGTTCGGAGTAACTACAGCAACAGCTGATTGATCGCTATCTGATTCGGATCGTACATTGATATAAACTAGTGTCAGTATTCATCACTTTATTATATACTAACAAGGCACACATATCAAATAAACCGTTAGTGTTTTATCTAAAGCATCTTTAACAGGTATAATGGTTAGCAAGGCGCGAACTTCAACCTCAAAACTGTAAACATACATATCAAAACATAACAGAAATTACTTTTAAAAGTATAAATAAACGTACACGACTGCATCTACCTGATTCTAAAATACAAAATAAAATAAAGTAGAAGCTTCTTTAAACGTTGGGATATGTTATTAGAACGCTTTATATAGATAATAGCTATGGTTTCAAGAATTTAAGTATTAACTTTATGCAAACGCAAAAAGGAAACGTGGAGAGCAGAGAGAGAGAAATATAGAGGGGGGAAACAGTAAAAAATGTATTCAGTGAGAGGGGAAAATTCATTTAAGACAGACAAAAAAAGTTAGACAGGGTGGTGCTTAGCTCTGATGGAAAACGCGCCAAGAAACATTCCTCGCATAGCTTCTGAACAGTTCAGCGATGGTGACGTCAGGGCTCCACTACCGTATAAAAGAGGAGCGGAGCGCGTCTTCACTCTCAGAGCGCTGCGCCTTCAGACGCACGAAAACAAACCGAGAACGCGACGCATCTGCGGGACTCAGCGCAACGCGCAAACGAGGACTTAAACCGAGGAATTGTTCGCTTGATTCAACAATCTACACTACATAGAGAAGCGAAGATGTTTGCTTGGGCTGTTATCGTCATCCTTATTGCACACTTTAATGTGGTAAGTTACTCATATGCTTATTATAGACGTTGTGTATGATGACTTAGAATACAGAACTTACTGGAAGAAACTAACCACAGTATATTCATAGAATTATTGATTATTTAGGGGGCGTTTACATTGGAGGGTTAGTTTTTGAATGCACAAACCAGTTTGAATGCTGTATTGTATATTATACAATAGACACTGAGGTGCTAGATCCCCCAGTTATTTAGATAAGAGTTTTACTTCCACTGGCTTTTTCTTAAACTTCTACATTTATTTTTATCTTTGTTATAAAGTGACTTATAAAAGTCTCCTGGTTTTTCTGCTCAGGTCTTCTCCAGCTGCCCTGCGACATGCTCATGCTTGCCAGAGCTTCCCAAATGCGTGCCTGGAGTCAGTCTGGTCTCAGATGGCTGCGGTTGCTGCAAAGTGTGTGCCAGACAGCTGAATGAAGACTGTAGCAAGACAGAGCCGTGTGACCACACCAAAGGGCTGGAGTGCAACTTCGGGGCCATCCATGGGGCCACCAGAGGCATCTGCCGAGGTATGTTTCTCATTATGCTTTTTAAAAGACACCGAATGGAAAGCATGTGTGGATCGGAGGGGGGAAGTTTTTTGTGGAAGGAAAAAAGAAAAATAAGTTGGATGTTTGGAATCTCTGTGGACCGGTAGATTAAAATGCACCTTTCATTTTCTCTTACAGCCAAATCTGAGGGCAGGCCGTGCGAGTACAACAGCAGGATCTACCAGAATGGAGAGAGCTTCCAGCCCAACTGCAAGCACCAGTGCACTTGCATCGACGGGGCGGTGGGCTGCATTCCGCTGTGCCCGCAAGAGCTCTCCCTGCCCACGTTGGGCTGCGCCAACCCCAGGCTGGTCAAAGTGCCAGGCCAGTGCTGCGAGGAATGGGTCTGCGATGATGGGAAGACTAAGGAATCCTTTGACAAGCTGTTTGGCAACGATCCGACAGTCGACGACACAGAGAGCGACCTCACCAAAACCAACGAGCTCATCTCCATCGTGAAGGCCGGACTCAAATCCTTGCCTGGTAAGATCAAAGATGCTTTGGATTAGCATGCATGTGTGATATGTAAACAAACAGAGTTTTAAATAGTGCTTTCTTTGTTCACAGCATTCCGATTGCAGCCAGAATCCCGCCAGTTTGAGAAGTGCATCGTGCAGACCACACCCTGGTCCCAGTGCTCCAAGACCTGCGGCACTGGAATCTCCACCAGGATAACCAACGACAATGGCGAATGCAAGTTGGTTAAGGAGACCAGGATCTGCGAAGTCCGTCCATGCAGCCAATCACCATACACCAGCCTCAAGGTATGCAACATTTTATGCAATGCATTGCATCATGTTACTTGCATGCATTTGACTTATCTTCCATGCATTGGACTTATTTTGCATACTCTCAACAGAAGGGAAAGAAATGCAACCGGACCAAGAAGTCCATGCAGCCTGCGAAGTTCACCTACGCCGGATGCTCCAGCCTGAAGAAGTATCGCCCCAGGTACTGTGGCTCCTGCGTGGATGGCCGCTGCTGCAGCCCACAGCAGACCCGCACCATCCGCGTCAAGTTCCGCTGCGAGGATGGCGAGACCTTCAACAAGAACGTCATGATGATCGAGTCCTGCAAGTGCACCTACAACTGCGCCCATGGAAATGACGCCACCTACCCCTTCTACAGACTCTTCAACGACATCCACAAGTTCAGAGACTGAGCGCCAGCCAGGAAATACCACCCCGACCCTTGCGTGACCGGGAGCGTGTCACGAGCGACGACCAATGGCAGCCCAGCTGCGCAATCGGGGGGCCCGTCCACCGGCCAATCAACTACCATCTCCTGTTGTAACTAGATTCCCACGGAATTACGGACTTACATTACGGGGACTTTGAAGTGCACTGTTTGCTGAGGCCGCGTCAGCGTTTCGAAAAGGCTCGCTCCACAATGGAGCACTACGTTTTATAGCTTCGTTATGGAGCAACCTGTAAAGATGTAAAGATGCAGTTGTTAATATTACAATTCCTGATGTATATCTTGATGTCTAAATACAAATCATGACCCAAACTGTAGACTTGTATGTGTGTATATTCCCAATTGTAGATATGCACATACAAAACGTACAACTGGTAGACTATGAACCTGGTCAAGGTTGAGTTTGTCCACATAACACTTCCTCCTAATGCGGGTGAATGCATCCTCATTGTTTGGCAGCTAGAGAAATCCAACTCCACACCATGATTAACAACGTACTTTAAAGGTTGAATGAATGTTTTATTATTGTTATTAATATTATTTATCGCAAATGTAGCTCTTTTATTTGAACGATGTCATACTGGAATAAAGTGTAAAAATGATCTATGATCTAATTTTATATGTTACAAATAAAAGATTTATTTATGAACTAATCACCTCGAGTTGAGTTCTTCAGTGCCAAAAACACAGGTCATTCATGAGACACAATCTTTCAATGTTAAGAATTAAGGGCCGGTAATATAACAGCAGTTCTGGAAGTTTCTCTGACTTCTCTTGGTTGAATGGAATGCTATTGGGGAGCCATAAGACTTGACTTGCTTCCTACAATAAAACCTGAGCTGCTCGTTCATTTAGTTCCTTCAAGAAAACAATTAAGAGACCCCGCAATAGCAGATAGCATGGAGCTGTGCCCAGAATCTTGAATGCTTTTCCAAACGGAGCTCCAGTCGGTGTTTACAGGAGTTTTCAGTGCATAAAGCACAGAACTAAAACATCAGGAATCACAGGGGAGACGAGGAGATCTTTATGGGGTGTAATGGTTAAATTTGTTAGACAACTACTCACCGAACGATTTGTTTACTTGTTGCACATGCAAGACGCTTGTTTACTTGTTGCACATGCAAGACGCTGCACATGGGTTTAATGAATAGCGATCTTATCTTCGATCGGAGACCTTTAGCTCCGCAATCACACATCATGAAGACCAGATCTGCAGGGCATCTGTCCACCTTCCCTGTCTCTGACCCTCCTTCAGCTGGAATGATATATCTCCAGTGAGGTTTGATCCAGGTGAAGGAAATCCAGCTGAGGAATGCAGACGCACTGATGGTCGGCAGATGTTGGAAAATATTTGGAAGCAGCTTGTTCGGTTTGGGCCATCCTGCTAAAAATATGCCACTTCTGAAAGAACAGAGATCGTGCCCTAGAGCAAGTTCGGCTTTATGGCATCCCAACAGATGATGGGAACACAAACGGATGGTTATATCACACCACAGAGGCCTTTAAGACAAAAAAAGTTGAAAAAGCAGTTTCTATTAGAGTAGGCCAGCGATCCAGATGTTACCTTGCGATATGATGCTGCAGACAAAACCAGCAGCAGTTTGGCTTCTAAAAAACGGAATAAAATGACAAAAACACAAATAAACGACACAGATAACACTGGTATAGTCAAATGAAATGAAAACTGTCAAGTCATTTTAATGGTTTTCCACTAGGCACGAATATAGAGCCATTTGCTACGCATTTTTTTGTTTTTTTATTTTGACATCCGATAGGAATGATAGGAACAGCTTCAACAAACCTACATGCACTTTTTTTGTGGATTTTTGTCTTTTTAGCAAGAGCTAAGTGTTGACAGATTGGGTTTTAAGGTCTGTTCGTAAGAGATGGTTAATATGCATCATTTTTCAGTCCTGAGGTCTCTTGATCCTCATTCACGTTTTACCTGTCCGTCATCTAACTGATGACCCCTAGTGGCCAAATACAGAGCTGCTGCTATGTTTTAAAGTGACAGTCCACCCAAAAATGAAAATTATGTCATAATTTACTAATCATGTGGTCTCCTGCGAACACAAAAGAAAACATTTTGAAGAACGTTAAGGTCTAAACAACATTGGACCCCACTGATTATCAATGTTCTGCAGAAGAAATGTAGGTTTTAATCGAAATAATAAAAGAGAGCAGAATGTTCATTTTTGGTGGATCTTATTTATAAATATGTACAAAAAAGCGTGAGCCAAGAGCAAATTTCTCTCTCAGATATCTTGTAAGGCATCAGTTTGCTAAAAAAGCCAAAATGCCAACTACATTTGTACATTTTCTAAAGATAACATGAGTGCAAAACTTACTGCCATGACGCAGTGTTATCTGAGTATTGTTTTGTGGTTGTGATGGTGTTTTTAGTTGTTTTTAGTGTGTTGCTAGGAGGTTGCTAGGGTGTTGCTCGCTTGTCCAAGTCCCTGATATCTAGATTTGGCTCGGGTCCCTTCTTTAATGTGCGTCTGTGGGATTTTTTCACCTGTTTTATGGCCCATCAGGTCAAAATGGTGCATCTGATCACAAAGTAAGAGCACACCTCTTTTCAACAAGACATACGATTTGGGAAATTGCATATCTATGTGCCCACTGCTTCAGAAACATGCTGGAGAGAATGTGTGTAAAATGATGAATAGCTTGAGTAAGACACATACACTCATGCAGTGATGTAAACGGGTGTGTGAGACGTGCTGCCAAAGGCATAGGATGGGGAATAGTTACTATTAGAGCGCTTAACTAGCCATGACAGACACCTCATTGCACACAGGCGCTGGATATAAGCAATGACGACATGCCGCAGACAGCGTTACATAAGCGTTAATGATGAACTTAACGAAAATAAGTCCGCGCTCCAGAGAAGGCGTCAGCGGCGAGTCCGAGGAGGCATAAACGTCTGTTTATTTGCTCAAACAAAGCGCTCTTTGATGGGGAAATAAAGCGTTAGAGCTGCTGTCTGTGGAAAAGCATTCAAGAGCCAGGTTGAGATGGTCCCTGGGTGTTTTCTTCAACTCCATGAACAGAAAACACATGGATTAAACTCCACAGTGACATGAGATTACTTAGAAATGCTTGTAACAACTACAGGCCTGCCAAATTTGGCAAATCTGTCTACTTTGATGCACACTAAAATGATTTAAATAAACAGCTCTAATCCAGCTGGTTGTTTTTTTTTTTTGATAACAAATTTGTGTTTATAAAATAAAATAAGGACATTAAAGGGATAGTTCACCCAAAAATTTTAATTGTCTTTAATTACTCACCCTCATGTCGTTCCAAACCCATAAGACCTTCTTTCATCTTCGGAACACAAATTAAGATATTTTTGACGAAATCCGAGAGCTTTCTGACAGCAATGCAACTGAAATGTTCCTAGGCTCAGAAATGTAGTAAGGACATTGTTAAAATAGTCCATGTGACCTGTTAAATGTCAGCGTCTTGCTATCATCCTAAATTATGTATCAATTGAAAGCTTAAACACTCTGTTTTGAAATTGGACATTGCATTATCATAGAAATGGTGCTTTAAATTCTTATAGCAGGCTCCTCCCCCTAGTGGGCAGTGTCAAGTATCATATGGCAAAATAATCAACTTTTTCTAATTTTGACAAAACGTATCGTTGGAACGGCCTTACAGTAAGTCTTAAGGTTCCATATTTGGTGGTTATTTTGTGATGCAAGTAATGTATAAATATGTTCAAGGAAAATGCATTAATAAAATTCAGTTTGATTGTCACCCAGTGGCTATTTTTGGTATAACGCCTAAACAAAATCTCACAGGACCCTCAATTTTTGTAGTATCAACTTCAAATTTGGAACATACTGTAAATTGGTTCGACATGCAGCTTTGATTTTTATAGCAGTTTCAATATATTTAGTAAAATATCCATTATAATAAGTACTTTTTTTTTTTTTTTTTTTTAAACTGTAAACCTTTTTACACTTTAATTTTTTTAAATGTTAAAGGGAAAACATTTCGAACGTTAAAGGAAAAAATGATCTCCGGCACCAAATCTGTGAAACATATTCAGAGTTCAAGTCACTTAAAACGCAAGTAAATTAAATAAATTGCATGCAAAACCAAATGCATATCAGTCAGAATAAGCTGTAATGTGGATCAGTTAGTCAGCGATTATTAGTATAGGATGATGATAATAGGTTAGTTCAGAACATCAGGCAATACAAACAACAGGGGCTTTATGAAGAGGAGCAGCTAATCAGACTGTGCTCATATTGGGAAAGAACACGAGCTGATTGCCAAACAATAGACAATGAGTCCGTGACGATATCCGCCAGTGCAATTAAAGAGCAAAGGCTTTCAGAGGAACATGCAAAACACCTGGTCAGGACACTGATAGTAGATCATTATGGGACGCTGTTAGAATGACACCCACGCACTGTAAAGACAACAGAGACAAAAACCAACTGTACTGAAGTAACTGTGGGTTAACAGTAACCAGAGCGTTACTATGCAGCTGCTAAATAATACTAAACAGTTAATTTGTTGCAATTCAGTTGCTTAGGAGTTTTGAATGGCAGTTAGTGTGTTGCTATGCAGTTTCTAAAGAGTTCATATGAGTTGTTAGTGTGTTGCTAGGCAGTTGCTTTGGAGTTCTGAAAGTTGTTAATGTGTTGATTGATAGGGAGTTACTATGGAGTTCTGATCGTTTGTTAGTGTGTTGCCAGGCACTTTCTAAGGATCTCTGATCGGCTGTTAGTGTGTTGCTAGGCAGTTGCTTAGGAATTCTGAATGGTTGTTAGTGTGTTGGTTGATAGGAAGTTGCTATGGAGTTCTGATCGGTTGTTAGTGTGTTGCTAGGAAGTTGCTAAGGTGTTCAGATTGGTTGTTAATGTGTTGCTATGCAGTTTCTAAGGATGATTCAGAACTCATTATCAGCCAAATATCAACTGCCTAGCAACACACTAACAACCATTCAGGGCTGCATTTCCCAAAAGTATCGTAAGCTTAAGTACATCGTAGACCCACTGAAACCAATGGAGCTATGACCAGCTTAGGCTTATGATGCTTTTGGGAAATGCAGCCTAGAACTCCTTAGCAACACAAAACTGCTCAGAACTCCATAGTGACATCTTAGCAACACACTAAGAACTCCTTTACATGAATTTTAGTTTAATATTTAATATACAGGGTTTGTTGGAAATCAACTCTAGTAATGTTGACGGTTGTGCAAAGACCACTAATAACGACGACCAAACTGGCCTAAAGAAGACTTTCCCAGCATGCACCTGTCCCTCCACGTGCAGCAAGTATGTGGACATCGCGAGTCACCAATTGTGTCTCGTTAAAATGCAATTACACTCAATGCGACGTCCAAGCCACATATTTGAGAAACTAAATCACGTTGATTCTGAAACATTGTAAACAGAAACAGTGCAAACCTCTCAAAGTCTCTCGTGTTTCCCAGACCTTCAAACAAGCCGCGTTTGTTTGGGATTCTTCGCAACGAAGCGATGTCAAGATCGTAGTGTTCTGCTGGCAAACATACGCTCACAGAAAAACGCTAAGTTTACGCTAAAACAACCCAAATCTCTGGTCTGAATTAAAGCAGAACACTTTTCAGGACCCACTGTACTAGAAAACAACCTGGCCTGTCTGTCACTGAGGGTGTGGTTCATCTGCCTGTTAAATCAGATATAACAGGTCAATTTAGTTACCCAGGGGTGCGTTTCCCAAAAGCATGGTTAGCTAACTATGGTTGTAAGTTCCGTTGAACTCTATTGGTAATGACGGAACTTGCGACCATGGTTGCTTTTGGGAAACACACCCAAGAACAGTGAATTCTAGCTGGAAAGCATTTTGAACTGTTTGCAAATAATATTTTTACACATTCACTCTTATTTGAACGCCTAACATGAATCGAAAACGCAAAACGTTTCGTATCTCATCACATTCAGTTACATAAATCACATAGCATATTTTCAATTCAAAACGGCCATGTTTGAGAAAAAAGTCGAGTAGTTTGCGTCACCGGACACTGTTGTTAGTTTAACATTTCTATCGTGAAATATTAAACGTTTCGCTACTTCTATCTCACCTCGCTCGTCTCTTTCAACGGTAAAACTGACGCTTAGCATTTGAATTTGCGCTCAGCTTCCGTAAACAGGAAGCTCCGCCTACTTTGATTTGATTGGCCATCATTTTGACACTGAGGCTTTCAGACCGCTGAGGCAGAGTGGCCTAAAAATGTCGCTTTTAAAACTTTTTGTCATCCTAACAATTTGGTCATTTTTAATTATTGGTGGGACTTGTCCCCCTCGTTACCTAAGGTGGTTACGGCCCTGGTACAGGCTGTTGAACCGCTTTTTTCTCTCCCGCTGGCTCAGGAAAAACACTCACCAGTAACACGAGGTCATCACAGCAGCCCTCCTGTGCTGGACTTCCTGTTTGTGATGACCGTTTTAGCATAAAACATTTTAATCTCACCCGTGATGGGCAGAACACGCTTTCGGTGCTCTAAAACTACACATCCGGTGCAAACACACATTGTGCTGGAGTCTAGAGATAGAAAACACTTGAACTCTACCAGCTGGTGCCCTCAAATACACTAATAAACATATTACAGTCAACATGAAAGCAAAACAAAATGTTCCTGGTCTTACTTTGAATGATTCATTAGTGCACATTATTCTATAGGGGAAAAATAGTTCATTATGCTCCGCCTCTGAAACGACTTTGCTTTTCTGATGACGTCATCAGTCCCTTGTTTTTCAGCCACATTCAAATCGAGACACTTGACAATACAATCAATTACTTTGGGAGAAAATCAAGTCTGTGTTGTTATTGTTGACTAAAACTAAAGCTATTAAAGTCGTTTCATTAATTGAAATAAAGCTTTAAAATAAAATAAAAATATTAGATGGAAAACCTAGACTTAAAAAACTTAAATGAAAATTAGAACTAACTGAAATAAAGTCAGTCTAACTTTGGCTGAAGTGCACTACCAAAATTTAATAAAGTAATGCACTGCATGGAAAACTACATCCCAAATGCAGACTTCTATGAGCAACAATGAGGTCGGTGCTACCTGATGGAAAAAGTTAAACAACAGTTAGTCCATTATTGTTTCACATACTATTTCTAACATAAGTGTATAATATACAACAGCTTAGTATAATTACATGAGTACATACTGTATCCAATAAGCAAGCATTTAATCACAGCCAGGTTCTCAGCAGGTATAAAACACTAAAAAATGAGAACAATGATGTAACACACACACTCAGCTGAAGGAATAGTTCAACCAAAACTGAAAATTTGCTGACAATGTCCTCACCCTCAGGCCATCCAAGATGTAGATGAGTTTGTTTCTTCATCAGATTTGGAGAAATGTAGCATCACATCATTTGTTCACCAATGGATGTGAATGGGTGCCGTCAGAATGAGAGTCCAAACAGCTGATAAAAACATCACAATAATCCACAAGTAATCCAATGGATCATAATCTATAATAACGCTTTCTCTTAGAGCTGTTTTGTCTTGTAAACGGTGCTTGATCTGTGCAGATTTCTCTCCTGATTCAGACCAGAACACTTTTTCATTGGAGGAAGATGGATTATTGACTCGTATTTTAGCCGCAAGTTAAAAAGGTATTGATGGATTTGTTTCAGCTTTTGTCTTCTCAAGACATTATCTGATGGACTGGAGTGGTGTGGATTACTTTTGATGTTTTTATCAGCTGTTTGGACCCAGATGGCTGGAGCACATTTTTAGCAATTCAATTTTTGGCACAAAAATCACAAACTAAAGAGACTCAGAACTGGCATCACTCACAAACAGATTCAGAAGTTTATTAAAAAGCAACATGGCATAAAAATACTGTCACATTAATACAAAGACCGATGCCATAACCTTCTGATGCAACCGTAAGGCACATGATGAAAGCACAGATTAACAAATATCACAGTGTACATGATCTTGATTTCATAACAGAAATATAACATTTGCTACTCTTTTACTATCATTTTCTGAGGTAAATAGCAGCGTGAGCTCTATGAGGAATGTTTCAGCGTTTGTTTGTCTCCATGAACACAGTGACGTCTGATATCACTTATCAGCTCAAAACATATCAGTCACCAAAACAGTCCATCGCCTCGCAACCATTATTGCTACTGTCTTTATCGGAAGCCTTATCTGCTATTGTCTGATTATCAGGCGCTGGATTGAGTCTGCTGATGTCATAAACATTAGGACTTTCGGCTCCTTTGCTATCACATATTACCCTGATTTTCACTTTCATTGGAATAAACACCTGTGTTTTCTCCATGCATGTTTTCCTGGCCTTCAATCTGACCTGTTTCTGAACGTTCACATGGTGAACTCTGATTATTGGCGATGCAGGAGTCAGTCTGTCCTTCTTGGTCATAATTTGCACTATCATCAGCATTTTTCTCTTGAACACTGTCATCTTCTGGAAGTCCAGCATTGGGATTGATGTTTTGCTGACATTCATGAGGTGAAATGTCAAACTTCTTGTCTTCACATTGGCTTCTATCATCATTAATGACAGTCTCAGTGTCGTCAGCTTCTTCAGGACCTTGAGAAACCATCAGCATTTCTTCAGTTTCGCTGGTGATGTTCTCTGAAACCACTTTGTTTTGGTTCCCATCATCCACCTGAGCGTCCAAAACGCTGTTATGAGGAGGACAGACTTTCATCTCCACCTCTAGATCCTGGTTTCCCTGAAGCTCTTCATCACTGTCATCATCCTCTTCATCCTCATGATGCATTACAGGTATCTTCTTCTCAGTGTCATCATTGACACCATCATCATCATCTTCAGTGCTTACTTCTTCACTTCGGATTTCTCCGTCCTCCAGCTCAACGTCATCTGAGACTTTTGCCTTCTTCACTACTTGCACAACAGATTCTGACAGTGGTTCAGCCGGGGAACATGAAGTTCTGGTGACGTTCGCTGATGCAATGCTTTGGACAGCACTGGGACACTCTAGAAGGAGAAAAAAAAAAAATCCACGTTGTAAATAATATAAATAAGATTAAACAGTAATTGATCTAACAGTGTGCGGTGGGATCTGTGGAAAAGTTGAGAGAAAAGCAGTGTAAAAGTGTTTTGAAAAAAAAGTGTAAAAATAAATACATTTAGTTAAAATGGAAAAAATGACTTAAATATATAAATAAATCTCGATTAAAATAAATAACTAAAAAAAATCAAATACATAAATTAGACTAAAATAAATAAATCATACATCTAACAAGGGAAAAGAAAGGTTTAGAGAAAATCAGTTAAAAATATAAAAATAAAACAAAAATAAGATTAAACTAAGTTTAAATATTTAAATAAATATATAAATATCTTTTGATATAAATAAACAAATAACTACATGAACAAAAACATATGATTTTAAATAAACAAAAAGATGAAAAACAAATGTAATTAAAATAAATAATATATCTAACAAGGGACTGCTAGGGGGTCAGTGGAATTTATTTTTTTTCTGAGAAAAGCTATGTTAAAAAAGGATTAAACTAAACTATCTAATTTTGATTGAAATAAAAATATTTTAACATTTAACACACACACACACACACACACACACATAGCGGTGTGAAAAATTGTTTTTTTTTAATTTTTTTGCATGTTTGTCACACTTTAATGTTTCAGATCAAACTAATTTAAATATTAATCAAAGATAACACAAGTAAACACAACATGCAGTTTTTAAATGAAGTTTTTTATTATGAAGGGAAAACAAAATCCAAACCCACATGGCCCTGTGTGAAAAAGTGCTTGCCCCCTAAACCTAATAACTGGTTGGGCCACCCTTAGCAGCAACAACTGCAATCAAGCGTTTGCGATAACTTGCAATGAGTCCGTTACAGCGCTGTGGAGGAATTTTGGCCCACTCATCTTTGCAGAATTGTTGTAATTCAGCCACATTGGAGGGTTTTCGAGCATGAACCGCCTTTTTAAGGTCATGCCACAGCATCTCAATAGGATTCAGGTCAGGACTTTGATTAGGCCACTCCAAAGTCTTCATTTTGTTTTTCTTCAGCCATTCAGAGGTGGACTTGCTGGTGTGTTTTGGATCATTGTCCTGCTGCAGAACCCAAGTTCGCTTCAGCTTGAGGTCACGAACAGATGGCCGGACATTGTCCTTCAGGATTTTTTGGTAGACAGCAGAATTCATGGTTCCATTTATCACAGCAAGTCTTCCAGCTCCTGAAGCAGCAAAACAGCCCCAGACCATCACACTACCACCACCATATTTTACTGTTGGTATGATGTTCTTTTTTTGAAATGCTGTGTTACTTTTACGCCAGATGTAATGGGACACACACCTTCCAAAAAAGTCCACAGAGTATTTTCCCAAAAGTCTTGGGGATCATCAAGATGTTTTCTGGCAAAACTGAGACGAGCCTTTATGTTCTTTTTGCTCAGCAGCGGTTTTCGTCTTGGAACTCTGTCATGCAGGCCATTTTTGCCCAGTCTCTTTCTTATGGTGGAGTCATGAACACTGACCTTAACTGAGGCAAGTGAGGCCTGCAGTTCTTTGGATGTTGTTCTGGGGTCTTTTGTGACCTCTTGGATGAGTCGTCAGCCAAAAACACTTTTTCACACAGGGTCATGTGGGTTTGGATTTTGTTTTCCCTTTATAAAAAAAAACTTTGTTATATTTGATTAAAATTTAAATTTGTTTGATGATCTGAAACATTAAAGTGTGACAAACATGCAAAAAAATAAAAAATCAGGAAGGGGGCCAACAATTTTTCACACCACTGTATGTTTTACAATTATGTAATATATAAATACATTTTAATTTAAATATATATATTTGACAATTTGATATATATATATATTTATTTATTTATATAGAATTATTTATTTAGAAAATATGCAAATAAAATAAACACTTTTATTGAAATAAATAAATAAATATTCCAATAAAACAATACATCTAACAAGTGAGTAATATGGGGTTTGTGAAAAGTTTAGAGAAAAGCACTGTCAAAAATTGTAAAAAATAAATGAACAAAAATAATTAATCTAACCTAACTAAATTTGATTACAATAAAAAAATAAAAATAAAAAAATAATTTAAATAAATAATAAATACATACCTAAATACAAACTACTCAAATAAATAAATAATACATCTAATAAGGGACTGCTGGGGGTCCATGGAAAACTTTTTTAAAAAGCAGTGTAAGAAAAAAAAAAGATTAAGATAAGGGTCTTTATACTAGAAAATATATTGCTGCAGTATCTGCAAATATCATATTGCTGACTACGACAATGGATGTCAGATCATATCATGATGAAACTACCGATTTGCAGCTGTAGTGCATGACAGACAACAGCTGATGCAGAATCCACTTCTGCAACCCACATTCAGACGTTATAAAGGAAGGTAATTAGATCACAGGTCAGTTAAACACATTGTTATCTAAGAACACAGACTCCAGTGAAAGAGCCGGTGTACTTGAGCGTGGTTAGACTCCTGTTTTCTCTCACCAAGCAACTGTCTTACTCCCTCCCTCGAACCTTTTAATGAGTTACGCAACGAACAGAAGAAGCAGCACACATGTTCTGCATACAAGTGAGTTGTGTAAGTGTATGTGTGTGTGTGTGTGTCTCCATAAACATCTTTACGGGCAGGTAACTCATTAAAGTTATAAACACACCGAGCTGAGATTATTAGCGCTGCGTGAGAGTCTATAGAACATCCACAGCCCTCCATTGATCTCTGTCAGAGCCGTCGACAGGCTTTGATGATAGACCTGCTACCAATGCGTTACATAACTGAATTAGCCTGTGAGGAAAGTTAGATGTGCTGGACGACTGCTAACAGAAACTTGGGCTTTTTCAGTGGATGTTTGGTCAGTCTGGCCTGTTTAGTAAAGTGAGAGTCAGAATGAGAATGCCTGAGGTTTAGAGCTCACAAAAACTGACAAGAACAGGTTTCATCCCATCACAGGAAAGACAGACAGACTTTTTTTCCCCCTTTTTTTTTTTTGCTTACATAAAATGAACAGTGCTTTTTGGACCATTGTTTTTTTGTTTTTTTTGCATTATAAGTTTTATGACAATTAAACACATTGCCCAATTCAATACAATAAAATAAATAAATAAATAAAATATTACAGTAATGACAATGATCACTGAGAATATTAATAAACGACTAATATTTTAGCAAAGTTCAATAAAGTAAAATAAGAATGAATAATATAATTTATAATTAATGACACATTATTTTTAATACATTTAACATTGAATAAATAAATAAATAGATAAATAAATTTAGCAATTACTACAATTTTGCAGTAAAGCATTTCACTTAAAAAAAAGTAAAAAAAGAGAATGTGAATGAATATGCTTAATTGTCATGAAAATTATTCCTCTATTTAAAAACCCTAAACATGTTCCTAAACATGCAAAATATTAATATAATAATAATAATAATATAATTTATAATTAATATATTAGTACATGTAACATTAAATATTTAAAATAAATAAATAAACGTAGGCAATTACTACAATTTCTCAGTATTGACCGTAAAATAAAAAGAATGGGGGTAAATATGCTTACATTTAAAACCTAAAAAGTTCCCTATGCAAAAAAATTGTAATATAATTAATAATATATTATTTTTAATACATCTAATATTGGATGAATAAATAAAATTCAGCTCTTACTACTATTTTTTTTTTTTGAAAAGTGAAAACAAGTAAAATAACAAGGGAGTAAATATGCGTAATTGTCATGAATTATTCCTCAAAGTTATTTAAAAAATAAAAATTGTCATGCAAAATAGTATAATTTATAATACAATTTATAATTAATAACATTATTTTAATATATCTAACATCGAATGAATAAATAAATAAATACATATTAGCAATGAGTATATAGTATTTAAAACAAACAAAATAAAAATGAGGGTAAATATGCTTAATTGTCAGGAAAATTATGCCTCAATATTATTTAAAAACAAAGACTTTGTTCCTTATACAAAACATTATAAATAATAATATCATTTATAATTTATAATATATGATTTTTAATACAAACATACATTTTTCTTTGCTCCTCCTTATTCTCCTTTTTCTTCCAGTCAAACATCAGCTCCTGCAGGCTCAGCGGTGTGTTTGTGTTCAGTAACGCTGTGTGTTTAGAGACGTTTGGACAGTGTTTTGTGTGTTTTGTACCTGGTCTGCGAGCGAGGTGCTCCTGACTGTGATCCTTCAGAACCACAAAGATTTCTGGGTATTCCACGATGGTCTTATGCATCAGGTTTTCCTGCAGACTCTTCTTCAGGTCCAGCTCCAGATACCTGCCAAAAACAACACAAACAAGCAAACTTAATTCATTTTATTCTCCAGGATTCACAGACGAATAGAGGAACAGCATTTATTTGAAATAGAACTCTTTTGTGACATCATAAATGTCTTTACTGTCACTTTTGATCAATTTAACACATCCTTGATGATGAAAAGCACTAATTTCTTTTCCATCACAGAAATAAATTATATTTCAAAACATATTCAAAAAGAAAACAGTATATTACATGTGCACATGTGTAATATATGACTGATGCCACTGAATCAAAGTCCTGAATCAAGAACCGATTCATTTAAACTGATTCACTGCGATCATATTATGAATATTGAACACAATGTTGACGTTCTCCGGTCGAACATTCCCATGACATCATTTCTGGAGCTGCGAGAGGAAGCGCTCATGTTTTGGCTCCATAGAAAGCAACTGGAGGCTAAATCCCGCTCACAGCTGGAGACTCGTTCAGCCGAATCAGTAACAGCTTTAACAAACGCTCGCGAGCCTCCGTGCCCTTTAGCTTTCTCTCACATGACATCAGCGGATCCCTGAGGCCTGCAGAGCGTCGTAAATCATGCATTTCACAGCGGCCCATACCTCACGCTCAGAAAGCGGTTCGGGATCCGTCCCAAACACAAAGCTCTGCTGGTGAACGTGCAGACACCTGCTTCAACAGATTTTCAGAAGCTCCTTCTGTTTTCTAGGCCAAGCCGACGCGAAGGAAAACAAGCTGGACCGAGCCAAACCTCATGGGCTTCGGTCCACACAAATCAACAAACAAACGGCCCGCTTCTGTGCTGGAAAACCACAGACCAAGCTCAAAGTTCAGTTGCATAAGGATTGAGATTTATGGACTAAATTACACAGATAGTGCTGGACAGTCATGCTGGCATTGACACTTACTCAGGTCTATGGAGAAAACAACTATAAAGCCTTCATTTCTAAGGCTATTATTCTAAGGCTTTATTTCATTAAAGTCTAAAAGTAAAGTAAGAATGGGGTGAATATGCTCAATTGTCATGAAAATTATTCTCAGTATTTAGCTTAAAATATGCACGGGGTAAATATGCTTAGTTGTCATGTCAATTATTCCTCAAAATTATTTAAAAACCTAAAAAAAATATTCTCTACACAAAATGTTATTTATAATATCACTTATAATTAATAATACATTGTTTTAGTAAAACAATAAATAAATAAATACATTTAGCAATTACTACAATTTCTCACTATTTAGCTTAAAACATGCATGGGGTAAATATGCTTAATTGTCATGTAAATTATTCCTCAATTATTTAAAAACATAAAAAAGTTCCTTATGTCAAACTGGATAATAAAATGAATAATATATTATTTTTAATATATCTAATGCTGAATGAATATTTATCAGTAATAAAAACAAATAAAATGTAGCAGTTAAAAAAAAGTGTAACAAACGCTTATGTAGAACAATGTAACATTTTAACCCTATAAAGTCTGAATTTCTAAGGCTCTAAATGATCAACATGATCAAAAGGTTGCTGTTAAACATGTCGCACTCAATCTCCTCCATGTCTTCTGTTGTCTGATTGATAGTTTAGAGTTTTTTATTCAGTCAAAGCTCTTTTAGTGTAATTGTACAAACGTCCAGCTTCAGCTGCTGCTTCTCGTGTCAAATCTTGACTGATTTTTCTCAAGTAAGCGTCAGAATAACTGCAGTCATATTTCCAGATGAACACTTACTGGACTGAAGCAGATTCTCCATCAATCATGTTTTAGTCTCAAATCTGATCATCAGGATCTTTTGAGGAGCGTTTGTTTCCAGAAGCTTTACTTTCACTGTTCCTCAGCGGAGGAATGATCTTCATCTCACATCTTCTGAGGAGCGTTTATTTCTTCATCTCTCAATCAGCATTGAATTATATGTTTGGATCATTTCAATCTCATCTTACTAAGACATATTATTGGAGATATAGAGTGACCGCTGATCTTTAGATCATTTTATGTCTGTATCTGCTGCATTTATTAATCTAGGTTCATGTTCATTTCTACATATCCTAATGAAACACTGAAGAGTAGTATATTCACACATTAACAGTAACCTAGATGAATAAATGCTGTACTAAACTGTTAGTTCAAGATGGAAACAGTCTATTTGCTGGGTAAATATTAACCGTGAGCGATGAAAGCTGCTTTTGTGAGCTCTCTGAGCTTCCAGTAAAGAAATGTTTGTGGTGAAGGACTGAATGCTAAAAAAAAAAAAAAAAAAAACTATACGCACATGAGAGAGAGATAATAATGGGATAAACAATCAGCTGCTCATATACTGATCGACATGATTTGGAAAATGTTGTAGGCTCAGGTTAAATCACATCGTCTCTCATTTACGCAGGAAAAACACAGAAATCATTTAAGTGTTTCCTGTCATTACGTTTTGCAGGACAGAATCACGTCATACAGACGTCTGACCGCTGGACGCTTCCACTGAGATTTTTGTCCAGCCATAGAACAGTATTTGGTAACAAATCCACAACCTTCAATGAGAAATGTCAAGACAATTACATTTGGACTTCAAATATCTACATACACAACACAGACAAATCTTTGGCAGTTTTGTATAACTGCTGCAATAAATGCTTAAAAGGGTGATATTTTCCAGTCATTTTGACCAAATAGCCAATGCTGCCAATTAGATGCAAAAAAATGTATATAAATGTATATAAAAAAAGGAATATGCATATTTATTGGAATTAAATTTAAGAGTTATTTCAATTTCTAAGACTGTGAGGGTCTTAAAAAAATTAAATAAATAAAAAAATAATATATATATATATATAAATATAAATAAATAAATATATACACACACACACACACACACACACACAAGCAAAAGAGTCAAGCAAAAATATTTTAACTTTTAAATTATGAACAAAAATACATTAAGAAATAAAATATTTTTATATTTTATATTAAGATTAAAAATAAATAAAGATATTAATAAAATAAAGTACATAAATACATCACATTAACAAAGAAATAAAACAAATTAATATATAATTAATGGACCAACACCAGCAGATGACATTGCACCCCAAATCATCACAGACTGTGGAAACTTAACACTGGACTTCAAGCAACTTGGGCTATGAGCTTCTCCACCCTTCCTCCAGACTCTAGGACCTTGGTTTCCAAATGAAATACAAAACTTGCTCTCATCTGAAAAGAGGACTTTGGACCACTACGCAACAGTCCAGTTCTTCTTCTCCTTAGCCCAGGTAAGACGCCTCTGACGTTGTCTGTGGTTCAGGAGTGGCTTAACAAGAGGAATACGACAACTGTAGCCAAATTCCTTGACACGTCTGTGTATGGTGGCTCTTGATGCCTTGACCCCAGCCTCAGTCCATTCCTTGTGAAGTTCACCCAAATTCTTGAATCGATTTTGCTTGACAATCCTCATAAGGCTGCGGTTCTCTCAGTTGGTTGTGCATCTTTTTCTTCCACACTTTTTCCTTCCACTCAACTTTCTGTTAACATGCTTGGATACAGCACTCTGTGAACAGCCAGCTTCTTTGGCAATGAATGTTTGTGGCTTACCCTCCTTGTGAAGGGTGTCAATGATTGTCTTCTGGACAACTGTCAGATCAGCAGTCTTCCCCATGATTGTGTAGCCTAGTGAACCAAACTGAGACACCATTTTGAAGGCTCAGGAAACCTTTGCAGGTGTTTTGAGTTGATTAGCTGATTGGCATGTCACCATATTCTAATTTGTTGAGATAGTGAATTGGTGGGTTTTTGTTAAATGTGAGCCAAAATCACCACAATTAAAAGAACCAAAGACTTAAACTAGAGACCTGCACTCCCACGGGAGTACTGCGGGACTCGCGGGACCCAACGCAACAGGGTGCGGCGCAGGACAACTCTTGATGGGCGAGTGCGGGTGCAGGCAGGAAGAGTCTTGTGTGTGTGCGGGATGCGGGAGAATTAAATTATTTGCGGGACTCCCGCAAAATAGAAATTATCTAAACATAAAATGTCTAAAACATATAAATTGTTATTTATCCGTTGCACAAGAGCAAAAGGAACAACTAATATTAACATTAAAATGATTAACATGCGCAAGCTAGGCAGAGTTTCTATTTATAACACGTGTTTAAAGGGTTGCACAATGTAGCCAGACTCAGCTGTTGATTTCTGGAATTCAATGGCCAGTCAGAGGTGATTCACCACAGTGCTGAAATTGCGTGCTCACGAATCGTCTCATTTTAATACACGAAGTGTATACATTGGGAAAGATTCATTGTGCATATGTTCATTGTGTTATAACAGAGCTTTATGAGATTGCGATGAACTGAGATGTCAGCTTTTAGTGATAATAAAAGAAGCTGCTCGCATTTTGCCATGCCTAACCATGCTGGCAGCAGCCCATGCTTGCTTTTCTGTTAAAAATAACAGTGGTTTGTGAATGTTGATTCTTAGCCTAAATAAGAAATATTTTACCGGGAGCGTTTATGCTGGGATGTTGTGGAGCTTAGGAGATGTTACAGAACCATTTCATGTAAATTTCTTTGATGTACAGAAAAAAAATCTATATAGATTACTTTTATGCGGGCTTTTGCAGGCGGGAGCGGGACAAAACATGAATGTCGCGGGAGGGAGCAGGACCAGATAAGATATATTTCTGCGGGAGCGGGCGGGCGCGGGACAGAATCTTGCGGGAGCGGGACTGAAAAATCCGTCCCGCGCAGGTCTCTAACTTAAACTACTTCAGTCTTTGTGCACTGAATTTATTTAATACACGAGTTTCACAATTTGAGTTGAATTACTGAAATAAATTAACTTTTCCACGACATTCTAATTTATTGAGATGCACCTGTATATATATATATATATATATATATATATATATATATATATATATAAAAAAGGTATAAAAAAAACTTAACTACTTTACAAATGAATAAATATAATTTATTATAATGCTACAAAACAAAAAGCAGGTTTTTCTGCATTTTACTTTTTTGTTGCATTTTTAAGATGCCGTGTCCAGCAAAAAATACTTTTAAAAACTAACTTTTAAAAACACGTCTCGTTCTGTGATGTTCAGTTGCGTTCTGTGCAGCTGTTTATAAACACCTAAATGCATCCTATTCGAAAAACCCTAAAAAAAAAAAAGAAACGCAACTGAATTAATTTCATTATAAACAGAATTTTAAAAAACCAACAACATTAAATGTTACAAATCAGCAGAATTCTATAGGAAAGACTTTGGCGAGTGCTGATCCAGGAGCAGTTCAGGCTCTGTAAGGGCCGACAGGTGCGCAGGGCTTTACGGCTCCCAAACGGCCCTCAGACTGCAGCGAGGGACACCCAAACACGCAGACAGACAGAACCAGAGGAAAGCATCTCTGATGAGTCCCAAAGCACTCCAACTGCGTAACTGCGGGGGAATTTATGAGCAGTGATGTCACTCCCATAAAGCACTTTTCATACGTGTCGATTTCATACGAGCAGGAATAAATCAGGGAGAGAGCCTCAGCCAATGGAAAGCCTCCGTTATCTCTGGGTATGTTTCACTTCTCACTAAAGACTCAATAAAACACACATTTCACTCCCGTGGCATTTACAAGGACAGGAAGCCCAAAACACGCATCACATGCGAAGATTAGACCCTAAAGCCACGAGAACATAAACACAACGATAACACTAAAACATGTTTTTACTCAAGAGCTGAGTCAGCTTGATCCATATTGAGATATGAAGCGATAAAATTATATCATTTTTTTTTTTCTGATTTTGGACAATATTTGGTTTGATGTAATTGCTGGAATGCATTTAAAAAATTATTTTTTTGCCCAAAATAGCCAATGTTGCCAAATATATGATTTAAATCCTTTTATCATAGCTTTTGATCAATGAATTTTCATGATTTTACATTTACACTTAGTTATTTTGATGCATTTACATTATTTTTAAAAAAATGTTTAGATATTTTGACAATTTGGAAACCAAATTAATAAATAACAAGTGATTATTAACTAAACTGATAAATTAATTAAACAAAATACATTAAAATGTATTAATTAATAAAATCAATTAATAAATCATATAATAAATAAATAATTTAAATTAATAAATAACAAATTAATATATGAATTTGGGAAACAAATTAATTAATAACAAAAAATATTAACTAAACTGATAAATTAATTAATGAACAAAAAAATAAATAAATAAATAAATATAACGAATGAATAAATAAATTAATATACAAATACAATTAATAAATGAATACAACTAATTAATACATAAATTTGGGAAACAAGCTAATAAACAATAAAACATTATTAACTAACTTCATAAATTAATAAACAAAAAAGACACGAAGAAATAAAGTTTACAAAAAAGAAAAAAAAAGGAAAAACATGATAAAGTAAATAATATTAATAATAAAAATAAAATTAATTAAAAAAAACAAAATAATCATTCAATCAATCAATCCATAAGGAAAGACAGACAGAGGAGCCATACCTTATTAGGGCTGCAACAAACAATTATTTTGATAATTATTTAATCTATTATTAGAATTATTAGTCAGCTAAAGATTGATTATTTCATAGACTAATGAGTAAGCTTGTTAAAATGTTGAGTTATTCAAGTCATATACATAGAGCTGCTTCATAACAGAAAATCAAGCTGTAATTCTAACCGAAAGCAACACTGATATTTCCTCTTTAATATTGTACAGCTGCTTGATTTTAAGCCATCTACTGTATAAATAAACATGATGCCGGATTGCAGAGCTGCTGCAAACAGCCATATCTCTACAATCAGATGCTTTCTGAACTGCTGTTTTCTCACCGCTGTCGTGTTTGCTGTGTGTTTATTTCGTTATTGAGAGGAAGTCATGCAGTATATATATTATACAGTATGTTATACCTGAGAGAGTTGGGCTGTGATTGCTCTGACTTCAGAAAGACTCTGATGTCCTCCAGAGGACTGTGGACGTAGATCTTTAACCTGAAACACAACACGCATGAAATCAGCCAGGAAAAAACACTGTAGATCCACATAACGCACATTCACGCTGTATGTGTCCTCACTCAACAGGAGGGTGTGTGACGATAAGCTCATGGTGACACACGTGTTTGGAAAAACGCCTTTAAACAGCATTCGCAACACGTTTTACTTACATAACGTGACATATCTGACTGAATCTGGCTGCGTGTAGGAATGTACATTAAGAAAGTAAAACACTGTCAGTTTTGAACTCATGTTGACTTTAATGGTAAATACACACACACACACAAAATATGCTCAGACTCATATGAAAGCTATATAGTTTGTGACCGAAGTCATGTCTGATTGAATTTATGTTTCTCATCATCTTAAAAAGCTTTTGATTTAAAGGCCTGAGCTAAAATGTGTAAAATCAGTTTTGCAGACAAATATAAATTGTCTACATATAAAAGTATTAAAATGAATAAGTTTTAGGGCCCTATGAAACCCATTTCAATTTTCCCCCAAATTTTTGCTGTTTCCAGTTTGTGTCTGTTTTAATGTTTCTGGACTTCGCTTTTTTCCCCATTTTAACTCATCTAGATTTCATTTTAGTAATCAAAAAGCATGTATAACCAATTGAAATTATAAAACCTATACAATTTGACAGTTTATTAAAGATTTAATAAAAATGACATTTTTAGAGCCCTAAAAAAAAAAAAAAAAAAAAAAAAAAAAAAAATCACCCACGAATTCCATGTAAATTTTTCCAAATTCTGTTTTTTTCCCCCTGGATTCCACTTAAATGGTTTAATTAAATTCTAAAATTCTAAGAAGCATTAATTAAACTGCAACATTCTAAAGCATGTATAATCAAATTAACTTTAACAATTTAATAGTATATTACAATCTTAACAATAATAGTGGCCTTTAATAGGCATCGAATTGTTAACTGTACAAATTTGAGAACCAAATTAATAAATAATAAATGATTAATCATAAAATTAATAAATAAACAATACCTTAAAAAATGAAGAGCCAAGTAAAAATATATAATACAATAAAAAATAAAGTATTAAAATGTATTATTATTATTTTATTATTTTGTAAAGTACATTCTACTGTACAATAGTGATATATTTCTGTCAATTTCTTTAAGTCAAATTGCACTTTATTTTGGCGGACTGTAGTGAAGAATTTCTGTATCTGACGATGGTTTTATCAAACGAAATAGTGAAATGCTGGTGAAGTGACTCTCTTGTGTTGTTATATTTACAGACACTACTCCAAATCACAATTTGATTAAGTTACAGCCGTACTTTTGATTTATTCATCCAAATTCCACATTACAATAAATTCCATGTTTATGACTGAACTCCATTAGTGTGTTTTGAGAGTTTTCATCAGGGCACTGTTATTTTAACATAAGGGAAATGGTCAGAATAAGTGCAAGTGTCCAAACTCTTGACCGCTAGTCAAACTGCCCTAAACCTCAGCGCTCAAACTCATCTATCCAGTGTCCGACGTCTCAACCCGCCGTGACGCGTTTCCATTGTGTTCCTGAAGCCGATGGTTATCTTGATAAAAGCCATCGCTCATTCGAAACCCACGCAGACGGAGCCGAGCCGAAGCTGACAGCGTTCACCGGTTCAGACTTTCTCCAAAGCACACAAAAGCATTTCGATAGAAGCGT
The DNA here is from genome assembly GCA_039654775.1 of Spinibarbus caldwelli. NCBI lineage: Eukaryota > Metazoa > Chordata > Actinopteri > Cypriniformes > Cyprinidae > Spinibarbus > Spinibarbus caldwelli. The sequence goes on from CM077261.1 coordinate 1,937,565, forward strand.
GGAACATGTTCTGACAGATGATTCCTGAAACATAAACAATCCCGTCGCTGCTCTCGATGTTGCGTAACAAACAGAGACGAGGGAAAAAGGTTTGGACGTGATACTGAATCATTCGAACCCCATGCTGTCTGTCAGGAGACCAGAACATGTGAGACCGTTTAGGAGAAGTTTAGTTGATTTGGTTGATTGGATGTTTTCTAAACACAATTAGCTACAATTAAGACGTTTGTAAGATCAGTAGAGATTTGTTAGTTTGTTGACAGTGTCCTCATCCTCAGGTCATCTGAGATGTAGATGAGTTTGTTTCTTCATCAGGTTTGGAGAAATGTAGGAATCCATCAGTTGCTCACCAATGGATGTGAATGGGTGCCGTCAGAATGAGAGTCCAAACAGCTGATAAAAACATCACAACAATCCACAAGTAATCCACACCACTCCAGTACATCAGTTAACATCTGGAGAAGACAAAAGCTGTGTGTTTGATCTTAAAAACAGGTGAAAATGCACAAAATGAATTTTTTAGACAAATATAAATTGCGTCTACATATGAATTAAATATTAAAATGAATAAGTTGTAGAGTGCTGTGAAACCCATTTAATTTTTTTTTTTCAAAATTCCTTTTTTTCCTTTTTAAATTTTTTTGGATTCTATTTTTCCCCCTCATTTATTTTTTATTTTTTTCTGGATTTAATTTTAGTACTCAAAAAGCAATGTTAACTAATTGAAATCATTAAACTTCTTCAATTAAACACCAATTTATTCAAGGTTTAACAAAAATGACATTTTTAGGGACTTATTTGTTTCCTAAAGTCCGTTTTTTCTTTTTTTCCCTCTTTTTTCAGATTCAATTTTAGTAATCAAAAAGCATGTCTAACAAATTAAAATCATGAAATTTACATAATTTAACAAAAATGTATTAAAGGTTTAACAAAAATGACATTTCCCCCAAATTCCATGGTCTCCATTTTCATTTTTCTGGATTCCATTTTGATGGTTTCATTAAATTCTAGACTGAATATGTAACAACTTAATACTTTATACAAATGTAACAACAATAGGGCCTGATGGAATGTTTTATTTTTACAGAAATTCAGTGTTTTTATTTATTTATTTATATTTTTTTGAAGCTGCGTGTTTGTAAGAAACAGCTCCATCATGACGAGTCCATAATCCATAATAACGCTTCCTCCAGTGAAAAAGTGCATCTCCTGTTGTCGCTCACATCAAAATCTAGCCACATATTTGTTTAGAGCTGTTTTGTCTTGTAAACGCTGCTTGATCTGTGCAGATTTCTCTCCTGATTCAGACCAGAACATTTTTTCACTGGAGGAAGCATTATTATGGATTATGGACTCGTATTTTAGTTAAAAACGACTTAATGATGAATTTGTTTCAGCTTTTGTCTTTTTTAGATGTTAACTGATGGGCTGGAGTGGTGTGGATTACTCGTGGATTATTGTGATGTTTTTATCAGCTGTTTGGACTCTCATTCTGACGGCACCCATTCACATCCACTGGTGAGCAAGAGATGGAATGACACATTTCTCCAAATCTGATGAAGAACCAAACTAATCTACATCTTGGATGACCTCAGGATGAGTAAACTTTCAGCAAATGTTCATTTCTGGGCGAACTGTTCCTTTAAAGATAATATTCCACCACTTTAATCGACTCGTCTGTACATGCTTAATGAGTTTCTATTATGGAATAATATGAATCAGCACTGATTACTGGGGTAAAAGTCTTTAGCTGTTGAACGTCAGCATTGCTTTTCACAATAATTTACACAACTCTCAAACCCTCCCTGAAAGATGCCTGGATTTAAGAGCAAAAGACGCCCAACTCTATTCTAGTGTTGATTTTGTGTCCTATTATCACACTGTAAAGAGTTTATTTCTAACTCCAAACCGCAGCTTCATTTCTGCATTTATAGACGTTTTGTTGATCTGCAAGCCAGAATAATGACGTGCTGATCCAAATGGCCCTAAAACCGTTCCATGAAGAAACAATAGACAGAAAATGCTCCACTTCATCATGTTAATTGTCAAGTCATTACTGCATTTTGTGGAAAAGTTAAAAAATGAATCTGTCCCAGTTTTCCCTGCGAGTCTGACATCAATATACCACCGAAAAGGGCCAGACACAATCTCACTGACTGACAATGCTGCACTTACGCCACAATTCAGCCGTAAAAAGTCATTGAGATCACATTAAACATCCAAAATGAGAAGCAGACGATCAAGAAATGTTGAAAATGTCACACGCCACGATCAGATGTCAGCTCAGTGTTAAATCGCTGTTCATCATTGTCAACACGTGTGCATTTTTCTGCAGTCTGAGCTTGCTTCGATGGTGAGTTCAACAGGGGGATAAGGCCACAAGCACACTGCAGCTAAATTTCAGTTGTCAGTTCACCTTTAAGTGTTTAATCCTTTAAGTGTTTAAGAAGTTTTTCTGTACGCATACAGTAACTTACAGAGTGAAAACAGCATTCTACAACCGAATTAACTTCTGAATAATTCAGATAGTGGCAACCGCATTTGCAGGAATTCTACATAGTGTGCGTGGAACCAAACTGAACAACTAGTTGTTAATTACGTATTTAAAATGTGGATTAGAGTTGTGAAATCACAGTGAATGAGGTGTGTTTTGACTCGTTAGGGTTGTCAGCTCTTACTATAAAAAGCAAATAAGAACAAAGCCCAAAATAAATTTATATCCAAAAAAGGTCTTGGAAATAAGCCACATACCAAAATATCACAACCTGCATCTGCCTATTTTATTAACTCTATAAAGTGGATCTCTTTATGAACCCAAAGACGCTTAAGTAAGGATGCACAATACTAAATTTCTCAGCCGATACCGATAACCAATTAATCAGAATGATATCTGCTGATACTGATAGTTTAGGTTTCTTAAGGAAAAAATTCTCTCCTAACTAATGCTGTAAACTATACAGACAGCAGACTCTATACAGCAGCAGAACTATACAAACTGTACATTAGAGGTTAAAATGAACAACAACATTATTATATTCAATGCTATTTATTTTCAGATATAATAAATCACACTCAAAAAAAATAAAATAAATGTATACAACTCAACTGCACATTAGGTACTTTTTGTAAAAACTTGTCTTCATGGCAGATTTATTCAAACATATAATAAATAGTAAATAAGCTCCCTCTAGCGTTTTTATAGCTAACTAATACTGTTTTTAAACAATCCGCTGATGGTCGATAGTGTAGATAGTAGAGGTCGACCGATAGTGGATTTTACCGATACCGATAGCTAGGTTGGACCACACTGGCCGATACCGATTAATAAACCGATAGTTTTTAAAATGGATACTGAACAAAAACTAAAATAGAGCTTTACTATTTTTAAAAAAGCAGTAACAGTACTGAACCATACTTTATAAATGAATAAAAATTTAGTATTAATATTATTACATTGATCATTAAAGTTATTTCATAGTTTACTAATGTTAAAAGAAGAAACTTTAAAATTTAAAAATGAAGCCTATTAGTAATTAGTAATAGTAAATGTTGAAATGAAATGAACACTCTAACAAGGAACAATACTTCTACAGCTTTCATTAATGTTACAAATGGTAATACTTAAACTTGTATTACCATTTCATTTCAACAGTCATGCTTAGATGGCTGTCTTGAAATACCTACACAAGGCCATATTAAAATTACATGCACAGGTTATTGATATTGTATGTGTACTCTCACATTTTTTGCTGTTATTTTAGAACACTGCATGATTATCTAATCAAAATATAGAAAAAAAAAATATGCAAGTGATACACTGTGCAGAAGTGCAGCGCTGCGTCTTTGGAGAAGTCACAGGTATCACACACACCGGACGCATCACGTTCAATTCAAGCAGCGGTTTAAAACTGTTTATTTAATCACCAAACGGACATAAGTTTGCTTCAAGAATGAACTATGTGGCATAAATGAGTTTGAAGTTCGGTGTTTAAAAAAAAAATAGAGCAAACGGAAAGCGAAAGTGCGATCTGCATTACAGCTCTCTATATGAAGCATACAGACTGTATTAGAGCCACAGAAGCACAAACGTTTTGCTGAAAAATGCACAATACATAATTTATAGCCTAGGGTCATTATGTACATTAACAATGATTTGGGACAAATATAATGTTATTTAATGGAAAACTATGTGAATGGTGCTCTGTTCCGCGGCAGGAGTTTCTGTCGGCTGCATTTAAATGCACGTTTGAAGTTTCCTGCTCTGTGCAGTGCGCAGTGTCACATGCCAAAACAAACAACACATGCTGTCAGTGATTTCCGCCTCTAGAGGCCGCTCTCCTACTGTATAATGATAGCAGACAATTCTCAGCCACTCCAGCAACAGACGCAACACAGAAAAATATCGGCATGGATTTTTGCCGATAACCGATAGTTCCGCAAATCAACTATTGGTGCCGATTAATCGGCAAAACCGATGAATCGGTCGACCTATAGTAGATAGCTGCTTTTATTGACCGATACCGATTATTGGCCGATAAATCTGTGCTTTAATAACTGACAATTATAATAAGTGGACATGGCAACCCTTCAAACCCTCTGCGAAGCAGTCCTCCAAACATAAACAACACAACCTCTCTGTAGGAAATGGTTTAATTAAAATCACTGAATATAACGAGTCGCTGTAATATTACTTTGGTCAAAAATAGCGGATACCAAACATGAAACAGCAAAACAGCAAAAGATTAGATTTAGATTTTTAAAAGGTTTAGATTTAGAAGATTTGTCTGTAGATTTAGTCTCAGCAAATGTTGAAAACACAGACTAGCTATAAGACACTTTCTTTAAGCAGAACATCTTAATGGAGATTGCTAAAATCCAGCATATAAGAAGTTTGTTGGTGTTTTTTTGTAGTAAAGTGCACTCATGGTCGCCAGTTTGGGAAGATCAAGTAGAGACCGGGAAGATGCATATGGGAGATTTAACTCTTGAAATCTGGCAACCGCACCCAAGAAAACCTGTGGAGGCTTGTTACCAACTCAAGATAACACAAAAGTCAGATAAATGTGGCATTGATGAAACATGTGGATGTATGATGGGACGATACATACTTTTGCCGTTTGACTGGATCTGATTCTGAAGGATGAATGTAGTCGCTGAGAATCTGATCGAGCTGCCGGTTATCAGGACACCTGAGGAAAGATAAAATTGAGTAATAAAAACAAATATATATATAAATAATTGAAATTTTCTGGGTCCATCTTACTAAATTTGGGGTCGATCTAAGTTTTCCTGATAAAAAAAAAAAAGTGCTGTTTCATGACATTAAAAATTGGGCAGACCAAAAACAATGTGCATTACTGACAAGCCCATGAGTCAGTCTAATGTGGCTTACAGCAACGTAGTCATGTCTGGATTTCATATTTCTACCAGCACAGGATTTCAAATCATTTGTCATTTTGACATTCTTCACATTCTGCTTGCCATTTATCAAATGAACTACTGGTTGATTAGAGGCTTGAGATGGTGTTTTTTTTTGTAAGGAACTTGGTTACTCTGAAATGTTCTTAAAATATCTAGTTTAATGGATTTGGAATGATATATAGGTCATTATGATGGTTGAGAGAGTGAATACTTAAGGGTTTTCCATTTTTTTGATGAACTTTTCCTTTATGCTACTTATAACTATTGGCTTGTCATGACATTATTCGTTTTATATTTTCCCAAATCCCAAATAGTTTTTTTCCCCAAATTATTCAATTTTAATGGTTGAATTAATTAATTGGTTAAATTATAAATTAACTGATTACTAAAATAATCAAAAAATAATTAATTAAAATGTATTAATTAAAAGTTTAACAAAAATAACATTGAGACAACTATAAACTATTGTATTTTTTCCCAAATTACTTTGACCAAATTCTGTTTTCTATTTTAATTTAATTCAGCTTTAATGATTTACTACATTTTAATAATTAAAAAGCATGTATAATCAGTTGAATTAATAAAACGTTAACAATTAAACTTTTTAACAGTTAAAAAGCATATCTAATGAATTGAAATTTATTAATTACTTTTTTTTTAAAATACATTTTTAGGGCCATATGAAATTTTATTTTTGCCTATTTTTTAAAAATCCTTTTTTATTTTTCCCAAATTCAATGTTTCCCATTAAAGGGGTAACAAAAAAAATATTTTCTCCCAAATCCTTTTGTATTTTTTCCCAAATACCATGTTTTCCATTTTAATTTTTCTGGATTCCATTTTAATGGTTTAATTAAAATTGAATCATCAAAAAGCATGTCTAATCAATTGAATTCATAAAGCATTAACAATAAAAATTTTGAACAATCAAAAAGCATGTCAAATTAATTGAAATTTATTAAATAAAAGTTTAACAAAAAACATTTTTAGAGCCATAAGAAAGCCATTTTATTTTTCCCTAAATTCCATGTTTTCCAATTTAAATTTTTTAATTTTTTAATGGTTAAATTAAATTTTAATAAATCAATTAACTGCCAATCCTCATTATACTGTAAATTTTATTTTTATGACTAGATTCTGCGATTCCATCTGCGTTTTCTGCATCATGGAAATCACAGAATCATCAAAGCGCCAAATAAATACTTTTTTTATTTTTAAAAACGGAAGGGATTTTATACCTCTCTGAATAAACCGCGTTGCTCTGAGGAAAATGGATCTTCAGATGCCAGTAGAATCGTCCTTCCCTGCAAGAACAAAACCAGAAAACTGAGTTATGCTTCCCAAAACACCATCCACACCTCATACCGCATGATACGTCCAGCTCCGGACTGACTGACTCACATCAGAGCAATAATCAGATCGATGAGCTGCTCTGAACTTATGGATGACTAGATGTTCTAACAGAAAGGCTATTGTTTTGTTCCTAGAAGCTCAGGTTGACAGCCAACAGCAAATGTGTTTTTCCAGTAATGAAACTCTGACAGCATCAGTATGTATGACAGTAAATAGTGGACAGAAGCACAGGCCTGTCTGGCATCAAACGTTGCTATTTACTGGAACAACATGCTGGCGATTAAATGGGCTAATGTAATTGAGAAGGTGTGTGTTTGGAGGCATCGAATCGATGCTGGGCATTACGGTTATGATGACGATAATTCAGCTGGCCGAACGCCTGGAGCTGAGCCGCGGATCTGGAGCACAGACAAAAGAATGAAGGCTTTCTTTATGAGATCCAAAGAACATGAAACTGCACTGACCGCTTCCACAGCTGCTGCTAAGAGTTTTATGCTCTTAATGCATCAGCATTCGATTGAGTCAAGCTTGGCTCTGTCAGGACAATCCTGGCGCTGTTCGGCTTCAATATGAGGACGAACTGAAGAAATACAAGCCCCCTGAGTGCTATGTTTCCGCCCTCTCTGGAGCTGCTGTAGGGCGCATTGATGCCAGTCGCATCTGCTAAAGAGTCACTGCAGTTTATCCAATTCAGGTTGAAGCAATAAGCTGCGAGATCTGCTTCGCAACTCAGTTGAGCAGAGGCCAATTTTATGCAAATGAGAAATGATGGCAAGCAGAAACTACAAATGGGATAATTAAATCACAGTCGGTATGAACGCTCAGTAATTGGAAGTTGTTTAATGGTTGCCAACCAACATAACCGCAACGATCGATCAATATTCGATGCAACTTGTCAGACTATAGAATACAAAAGATTGTGTTCACAGTTAGATAGTTTTTTCTTTATTTAAAATTTTGCAGTGTTGAAATTTAAAATAAATTGTAAGTTAAAGAGATTTAAGACATGATCTGAACCAACCGGCTCTACGATTAATCACAATATTACAAATTTGATGAAAATATATAATAAGGAAATGAGCTGCAATCCCATGAAGCATTGCATATGATGTAACTGAAATAAAATTAATGGAAAAAATACAAAATGTTGGTTATAGTATAAAAATAATATATTTTAAGTTTATTGCTAATATATATATATATATATATATATATATATATATATATATATATATATATATATATATACACACACACACACACACACACACACACACACACACAGTGGGTACGGAAAGTATTCAGACCCCCTTAAATTTTTCACTCTTTGTTATATTGCAGCCATTTGCTAAAATCATTTAAGTTCATTTTTTTCCTCATTAATGTACACACAGCACCCCATATTGACAGAAAAACACAGAATTGTTGACATTTTTGCAAATTTATTAAAAAAGAAAAACTGAAATATCACATGGTCCTAAGTATTCAGACCCTTTGCTGTGACACTCATATATTTAACTCAGGTGCTGTCCATTTCTTCTGATCATCCTTGAGATGGTTCTACACCTTCATTTGAGTCCAGCTGTGTTTGATTATACTGATTGGACTTGATTAGGAAAGCCACACACCTGTCTATATAAGACCTTACAGCTCACAGTGCATGTCAGAGCAAATGAGAATCGTGAGGTCAAAGGAACTGCCTGAAGAGCTCAGAGACAGAATTGTGGCAAGGCACAGATCTGGCCAAGGTTACAAAAAAATTTCTGCTGCACTTAAGGTTCCTAAGAGCACAGTGGCCTCCATAATCCTTAAATGGAAGACGTTTGGGACGACCAGAACCCTTCCTAGAGCTGGCCGTCCGGCCAAACTGAGCTATCGGGGGAGAAGAGCCTTGGTGAGAGAGGTAAAGAAGAACCGAAAGATCACTGTGGCTGAGCTCCAGAGATGCAGTCGGGAGATGGGAGAAAGTTGTAGAAAGTCAACAATCACTGCAGCCCTCCACCAGTCGGGGCTTTATGGCAGAGTGGCTTTTTTTTTCAGCTGCAGGGACAGGACGACTGGTTGCAATCGAGGGAAAGATGAATGCGGCCAAGTACAGGGATATACTGGATGAAAACCTTCTCCAGAGTGCTCAGGACCTCAGACTGGGCCGAAGGTTTACCTTCCAACAAGACAATGACCCTAAGCACACAGCTAAAATAACGAAGGAGTGGCTTCACAACAACTCCGTGACTCTTCTTGAATGGCCCAGCCAGAGCCCTGACTTAAACCCAATTGAGCATCTCTGGAGAGACCTAAAAATGGCTGTCAGTAATTCAGTAATTACTTCAGTAATTCAACTCAAATTGTGAAACTCGTGTATTAAAGAAATTCAGTGCACACAGACTGAAGTAGTTTAAGTCTTTGGTTCTTTTAATTGTGATGATTTTGGCTCACATTTAACAAAAACCCACCAATTCACTATCTCAACAAATTAGAATACTTCATAAGACCAATAAAAAAAAAAAACAACAGTGAATTGTTGGCCTTCTGGAAAGTATGTTCATTTACTGTATATGTACTCAATACTTGGTAGGGGCTCCTTTTGCTTTAATTACTGCCTCAATTCGGCGTGGCATGGAGGTGATCAGTTTGTGGCACTGCTGAGGTGGTATGGAAGCCCAGGGTTCTTTGACAGTGGCCTTCAGCTCATATGCATGTTTTGGTCTCTTGTTTCTCATTTTCCTCTTGACAGTACCCCGTAGATTCTCTATGGGGTTCAGGTCTGGTGAGTTTGCTGGCCAGTCAAGCACACCAACACCATGGTCATTTAACCAACTTTTGGTGCTTTTGGCAGTGTGGGCAGGTGCATAATCCTGCTGGAAAATGAAATCAGCATCTTTAAAAAGCTGGTCAGCAGAAGGAAGCGTGAAGTGCTCCAAAATTTCTTGGTAAACGGGTGCAGTGACTTTGGTTTTCAAAAAACACAATGTACACAATGTACCAACACCAGCAGATGACATTGCACCCCAAATCATCACAGACTGTGGAAGCTTAACACTGGACTTCAAGAAACTTGGGCTATGAGCTTCTCCACCCTTCCTCCAGACTCTAGGACTTTGGTTTCCAAATGAAATACAAAACTTGCTCTCATCTGAAAAGAGGACTTTGGACCACTGGGCAACAGTCCAGTTCTTCTTCTCCTTAGCCCAGGTAAGATGCCTCTGACGTTGTCTGTGGTTCAGGAATGGCTTAACAAGAGGAATACGACAACTGTAGCCAAATTCCTTGACACGTCTGTGTGTGGTGGCTCTTGATGCCTTGACCCCAGCCTCAGTCCATTCCTTGTGATGTTCACCCAAATTCTTGAATCAATTTTTCTTGACAATCCTCATAAGGCTGCGGTTCTCTCGGTTGGTTGTGCATCTTTTTCTTCCACACTTTTTCCTTCCACTCAACATTCTGTTAACATGCTTGGATACAGCACTCTGTGAACAGCCAGCTTCTTTGGCAATGAATGTTTGTGGCTTACCCTCCTTGTGAAGGGTGTCAATGATTGTCTTCTGGACAACTGTCAGATCAGCAGTCTTCCCCATGATTGTGTAGCCTAGTGAACCAAACTGAGAGAACATTTTGAAAGCTCAGGAAACCTTTGCAGGTGTTTTGAGTTGATTAGCTGATTGGCATGTCACCATATTCTAATTTGTTGAGATAGTGAATTGGTGGGTTTTTGTTAAATGTGAGCCTAAATCATCACAATTAAAATAACCAAAGACTTAAACTACTTCAGTCTGTGTGCATTGAATTTATTTAATACACGAGTTTCACAATTTGAGTTGAATTACTGAAATAAATGAACTTTTCCACGACATTCTAATTTATTGAGATGCACCTGTATATACAGTCAGATTCAAAAATATCGGCACCCTTGGTAAATTTAATCTGTATATATATATATATATATATATATATATATATATATATATATATTAAAAAAAAAAAACTTACAACAGATAGATAATATTTTATAATATACTTTAAGTTCAAGTAATATAATGTTATTAAATATTTGATTTTATGTGCAAAACATATGTGCAACTATGTATTGTAAATCTATTGCAAAATAGTATATATACACACACACACACACACACATACATACATACATACACACATACACACACATAGCAAAGGAGACGCATGGGTGGGGAAGCATAGGAACCTGACTGTTGCACTGAATCGAGGCTCATCCAGCAGATTTAAACACCATGACTATTTGTTTGATGAGCTCTTAAAATGATGTGTCTCCTGTTTAACTTTGCATGAGTCAAAATGCTGCAAAGGTGGAATAAAACACTCAGCGCCAACTTATTTGCTACATATGTCACGAATCACATGACTAAGACGAGAAGAATTGCTGACATGCCCATCATCCGCCAGCTCATCTGCTTCCATCAAACCCGCGTGCCAATCCCACAAAGAGCCACACACCAAACCAGATGGCACTGTTGCACAACCTGAACATTTTATCAGCTCCTCCGAAACGCATTCTTCAGACGCGAGATCAGATATGGAGGTTCTGGCAGGAGAATTTGGACTGAATTTCCAGCCTGAGGTGGGCAGCAGGTCGAAGCGGAGGTTTGGTCGGTGCGCCGCAGTGGAGGAGGGCTTCTTTTCACAGGTGTAGCGACGCTCCCTCCAGGCAAAGGAATTCATGGGTTTGCACAGGCTTGGCGGGCCGCTGGAGATCAGGGTGGAGGCGTGGCGGAAAAGGCCTGGAATACCAGGTGCGAAGGCATTGTTACGCCTCCAATGGAAACTATTTTTTGGCCCTAATGGAAAAAGGGATTTTCTTCCTCAACATTTTTGGCTTGCTTTCCAGTAGAAATATCTAAACAGTCAAGATACTTTTACTTATGACACAAAATATCTTGTCAGATCAGTCTTGCTTTTCTGAGAAACTGATGAAAATGAAGTGAGTTTACAATTTAAATTGGAGCAAATGTCTGTTAATGAGGCCAAAAAATATATATGTATTATATATATATATATATATATATATATATATAGTATTTTTAAGATCAGTGCAAAAGACACTAAAAATACTCTGTTGGTTTTGGTCACACAAATAAGTGTTATACATCAATCTAAACTGTTAAGTATCTACTTTTACTTGTGTACACTCACAATAACAACAAAACTTTGTGCTTTTGGAAAAAAAGAAAACAAACAGGGTACACTCTCTGTCTTCTCTTTAAACTGCTTTTAGAAACATGTCACTAAAATGAACTGTAACTCAGCAAATACTCAACAAACAGACATGGGAGTTATATCTATAGAAAGCTTGAAGTGTGTAATTTTAAATGAAGTAAGTCTTATCGAAAACAAATATTCTGTGATGAAGTAATCCGCATGAAACCAACACGATGTTCAGTCAATGCAATCCCGCGGCTCGCACCGTTCATATGTAAATATCCACGTGAGATGTACGCACATGTAAACGCCCAATGCAAACAAAGCGTGAGGAAATCGTTCATCGTGGCTACTGTTCGTTTCTGGAAGAAGGCTGGATTTCCCTCAAAAGAAGAACAAGATTTCATCCAGTAGAGGAGATCAATCTGATGAGTAATGTTTCTTTTTTGCATTAGTTAACGTGTTATTGTGGCATAAACTTGAACACATTTACTAGTTGGGTTTTTCCCAAACTACAACATGATGAATGCTACATGTCTAAGAATGTTTAGACCATGTTTATTATTAATATTCTCTTTACAAATATATTTAATAGCGTGCTAAACAATAATAATTAGTTTCTCAGATATAAAACATTCTTTTTTTTACGATAGTACAAGCATGCGTGAGTCTATAGGCTACTAGGCTATATGACTACAAAATCATAGTTGGGTTTTTCCCAAACTATAATTCCTCACTAAAATGTTTGAAACCGAGTAAAACATTTTGAATATGATAGGCAATTCATTGTATTTCAATTTGTTATATTTTATTTGTTGTTAAATGTTTTTTTTTTTTTTTTTTTTGTATTTTATTGAATCAGATACCTGCACCACAGATGAATCCTGCTGACTTTCAGTCTCTTCAAACTGTTTTCCTCTGAGAGCGCTGTACCAACATCAGATATTCAACCACACTGACTACACTGTCCCAGCCCTACTAGAAACCACCACCAACAACAACCTAGCAACTGCTTAGTAACATCCAAGCAACCACCAAGAAAACCCTAGCAACATTATAACAATCAATGACAATACTTCAGTAACTGCATAGCAACAACCTGGAAACTACCCAGAACACCCTAGTAACTGCATGATAACATTGTAGCAACTGCACAGCAACACATTAACAGCAACTCAGAACACCCTAGCAACCACATAGCAACACATTAATCAATCAGAACACCTTAGCAACTGCATAGCAACACCCTAGAAACCACCACCACCAACAACAACCTAACAACTGCTTAGTAACATCCAAGCACCCACTGAGAACACCCTAGCAACCACATAGAACATGTCAACAAACAACACCTTAGCAACTGCATAGTAACACCCTGGAAACCACCAACAACATCCTAAGAAACCTTTTCTTTTGATCAATTTAATCAAATTCTTTTGACACATTGGGGCCCTATGAAATCCCTTTTATTTTTTCCTTAAGTTTTATTTATTTTTTTTTTAATTCTGTTTTTTCCCATTTTCTAATTTTTCTGGATTCCGTTTTAATGGTTAAATTAAATTGTATTAGTCACGTAAAATTATTTGAAACCATAACAAATTAACAGCATTTTCTTAAAAGTTTAACAAAAAGTACATTTTTTAAGGCCCTATGAAATACATTTTCTTTCTTCTTAAATTTAGTTTTATTTTTTTACCAAATTCTGTGTTTTCCATTAATTTTATGGATTCCATTTTAATGGTTACATTAAATTTTAATAATCACAAACATCTCTTAAGCAATTGATTTTATAAAAAAAACTAATTTATTATTATTATTTATTTATTTTTTTTAAGAAATACCGTGTTGTGTGTTTACATTTTTCTTGTAAATAAATTCTTGTGAATATTTCTTAAAAATACTGTTTTAATAATAATGTTATTAGTAGGAGTAGTTCTATCATTACATTAAGTAATATTTCTGTCACAGTTTCTTCAAGTTAAACCAAACTTTTATTTTACCTTTAGATTTCTGTTTGTACATGATTTGATGGTAGTTTTGGCTTTCCTCAAAAGTAACGGCAAAATGCTGTAAAATGAATACTGTAAAATGAAGTGACACTCTGAGCACTTCTAGAGATCATGTTCATGTGTTCATATACTCATATATTGAGGCAGCAGAGGCTGAAAACACTGTGAGCATTGTGCGCGCTTCAGTATTTGTGTAATAAACGAAACCACACGTCTGCACCATTCATTCAAACAAAGATAGGCAGAACATGCAGGATTCATATTTAAATAGTATTCTTGCAGCTTAATATTCACAGACACTAGTCCATATCGCGTTTTGCTTTAAGTGTACTGACATACTTTTGATTTATCCGTCCAAAATCTGTCAAATTCTGTGAAATTCCACGTTATACAGTAAATTCTTCTTTTATGACTGGATTCTGCGATTCCGTCCATGTTTTCCGCTTCGCAGAGATCATAGAGCCATAGACACATTGATCAAAGTTAAGTTGTTTATTTTTCTGAAACTCTAATTTTGAATCATTTCCTCAGAAAACAAGTCAAGTAAATGTACCTTAATTTAAAAAAATGTTTCTGTTCAGAGAGATGCCAAAATTGGGACAAACAAAATGTGAAACGAAACATGCTTTCTGATCACCAATCGCACAGGTTTTGTTGTTCATAATAATCATGCTGGAATACAGAAGGAGATCAGGATTCTTCAGAGATGAGCTCAAGTCATCCTGCTCATTTAACCTGTTGTAGTCCCTGGGCGAGAAAAAACCATAAAGCGCTGTCTTAGCTTTCACAACACCTGGTTAGCCCTCAGCTACAGTTCCCAAATGATCGATCACGTCCAGATCTTTTCTCAGGCTGTCCATGGTGCACAAGCCAAGAGGACATCAAGAACTGTAAAGGCATTTGAGGAACTGAGTTATCAACACAGTTCCAAGAGCTCAAAATAAACTTTATTTTAGTCTCGCGTCAAACCGTTTTTGTCGCTTCGAACTGGTACCGAAACACTCAAGTTTTGCATTGAGTTTTGCTCAACGCAAAACACAAAAGGTTAATCGATGCAAACAATGAACAGACTCTCAAAACCAACAAACAGCACAGCTCAGGTTCAATCAGATCACCTTATAAAGAAAGTAATTTCAAAAAGATGCCTGTTGAGTAACAGGCACCCCAGAGCTGTGGTTGAGTGTTATCAGGACTTTTATTATGTCACTATCAGGAAAACATTATGAACAGAAACAGGCGGTTGGAAATATGAAAGTGCCCGAGGTCTTAAGACTAAATATGCTGTTCAGTTTACCAATGGCATTTATTTGCAGCCCACAGATAGATGCAGTCGACATCTGAGAAATGACAACAACAGGTTGAGTAGCACGTTTAAATGCATTAAATGCATTAAAACAGCACAGTTAAACCAAAAACAGGTACTTATTAGAAATGCTTGCAAAGTCAAGGATCACTATAACAAGGGCCCTATGATTTCCGCGATGTGGAAAACGCGGAGGGAATCCTGGAGTCCAGTCATAAAAACAGAATTTACTGTATAACATGGAATTTGCCAAATTTTGGACAGATAATTCAAAAAATCAAAACGTGATATGGACTACTATCTGTGAATATTAAGCCGCAAAATACTATTTAAATATGAATCCTACATGTTCTGTGTCTCTCTGTGTGAACGAATGGCATGTGATGTGTGGTTTCATTACACACACACTCTGAAGAGCGTGTGATGCTCGCAGTGTTTTCAGCCTCTGCTGCCTCAATATATGAGTATATGAACACATTTAGATAATCACTAGAAGTACTGTGTAAGTCGCTTCATGAGCATTTTACCGTTTTTTTTTTTTTAAGTAAAACTACCATCATATCACATATAAACAGAAATCTAAAGGTCTTCACAGCAACCTGTCAAAAAAGTTTGGTTTAACTTGAAGAAACTGTGACAGAAATATTACTTAATGTAAAGATAGAACTACTACTAATAATAAAATTATTATTAAAACATTATTTTTAAAGTAATGTTTACCAGAAAAATTATTTACCAGAATTTATTTAGCAGACATTAGGGCTGTGCAATTAATCGAAATTCAGTTTCGATTTTGGCCTCCAACGATTATGAAAATACAATAATCGAGATAAAACAATTATTGTGCCCCATTCCGCCCCCTTTCCAGCAGTGCGCTTTCACTCCTCCATAAAAGCCCATTTTCATGATTAAATCAGTAAAATCATGTAACGCTTTATATTAATCAAACAACAAAAGAAAGAAAATCACTTACTGCTCTTCACAGAAGGTCTTTTGTAGCTTTAATAAGAAACATGGAAGTTTAATTAACAGTGGAGACTATGCTGTATTATTTTACATTTGATTATTCAATTTCTATAGCTGTTAACTGAATACTTCAGATTTGGATAAATTTTTTTTGGTTATATGGCCCACTTATAATTGTTAAATAATCGTGATTACAATATTGACCAAAATAATCGTGATTATGATTTTTGTCATAATCGAGCAGCCCTAGCAGACACAACAAAAAATGGGAAAAAATAAATTAATAATTATCATCATTTTTATTTTTATAAATAAATTAATTAGAGATGCTTTTGATTATTAATATTTGGTAAAAAAAATATTTTGGTATAAAACTGAATTTGAGAAAACAAAACATTTCATAGGGCCTTAATGTATTTTTTGATAAACTTTTAATGAATTGCTGTTTAATATTGTAAGTTATTAATATTATTGTTATGATTTCAATTAATTAGACATAAAATTTAATTTAATCATTAAAACAGAGTCTAGAAAAATTAAAACAAAAAAAATGGAAACCAGAAAAATTAAAATGAAAAAAAAAAAAAAAACGGAATTTGGAAAAAAAAATAAAACAGATTTCATAGGGCCTTAGAAATCTTACTAAGAATATCAAAGCGTCCATCAACAACACCCAAGCAACCATGCAGAACACACTAACAGCCACTCAGAACAACTTAATTGCATAGCAACACCCTGGCAACCACCCAAAGCACTTTAGAATTGAGCTGGTGAGTTCATCTTTAAAAACTGCAAAAAATATACTGTACTTATTAAACGGCTGTAACAGCCGAATCTGTTCAAAGGCCACCAAAAACCCGCAAGGACTCGTTCCAACAGAAGCGTAATGACACCTGCAGAAGTCAACACGACTACAGGTGAGTCCTGGCGCTCAGTCAGCGGACAACGCGTCCCGTTCAGTAATGAATTCGTCATTCTACATGACGTCCCAAAGGTAACGATATGTACACGCTCAAACATTGCGTAGGCCCTTCACCTCAGGCAGGTGTCGCGCGGTGAAGTCTGCGTAGCGTCTAAAAGCTGACATTGGTGGCTGTATGGTGCCAGTACAGAAAGGAAACTAAATGACAATGATACTGCGAATTGAAAGAACGACGGCGTGAAAGAGAAAAGCCAGATGCTACAACGGCAAAACACAGCGGCAGCCGCGGATGAGAAAATCTGCCAACGTCACAGATGGGTAGAACCCTGGTGTCCCCACTGTAAACCCAAAACGCCAGCAAGCACATGGGCGTCGTCTCAGCACAGGACACTGTGTTCCATCCGCGAGATGCCAAAACGAACGCTGTTCATCATTTCCTAAAGAATTTGCGAAGTCTGCTAAGTGGCTTGTTAAGAAGCTGACAGCGATCCTCCTGAGGAAGCACACGCAACAGCTTTACAGTGATTTAGACTCATTCGGGGGCAGTAAAACTTCATCTAGAACACATGTTCCAGCAGAAAACAGCACGCCAACAACGAGCGTCTTGGAACACAACCGAAGCTGCGAACTTTGACCCAAACGTAAGAAAAGCGTGCAAAGTGATCGGATAAGTTCACGCCACATGTATCCGATGGAATTTAAACGTTCGTTTTCATGAAACAGAAAGAGAAAGACATTCTTGGCTTTATCGCCTGCATCAACGCCCACTGTTCAGCACATCTGTCGCAGACAGACTCTGGCGAGCCGCGAGTATTTGGCCCGAGCGCAGCGTGTCGCTAACCATGTGCAGTTGCTGAACATCTGCTTCTGATATTGTGTACTTGGTACATTCTGAAACTGATTTCTCTCCTGCATTTGTCCTGCTTCTGTCGGCCGTACCGGTGCATGAATGAGATTCAGTTTAATGTCATCTAATGTAATTAGATACGGATCATCACATACTGTCCTTAAACATCCGCTATAGGGCTTGACATACGTTTTCAGTCAAATAAGTTCTGATCCACATTGCAGCTGATTTTGGTCATGCCCTCTAAAAAAAAAAAAAAAAAAAAAAAAAAGAACATTTGACTGACCCTACCTATCAAACCCATCTTTCATACACTAGTACACAAGTGTACTACAAGTGGTGATTAAATACATTTTTTTAGTATGTTAAAAGCACATTTTAGTTCATATTCATGGTGTCCCAAAATAGCACAGTTGAGTACACTTAGATGATCTTAAGCTTATCTTAAGAAGCACTAAAGAATCATTTTTAGTATATTAAGTACAAAATTAGTGCGTGAAAATAGAGCACTTTAAGTACACTATGGAAGTGTACTTTTTTTCATCTGGGCATCAGAAATATGAAGTTAACAATATAGTGATTCATAATTTCTGCATGATTTGTACAACATGACCCTGACATGTGGAAACAGAAGGTTCTTCCAGCTGGAAAATGTTTACTGATTATTGATTAACGTTCCTCTGATTATTCTTCATTACAGGTGAAACACTAAAAGTTACTAATGATTATGATACAGTCTGTTTGTACTGGTGTTGTTGATGATTCATTAATCACTGATTATTTGTTGTTAATATTTAAACCAATCAGGAACAAGCAAGTAAAAGCAAGCAAACAACAAATAATTAAACTAAACCAAATATGTTGCAGCACCAGTTCATGGTAAAAATACATTTTTATGCAAATGCCACTTCAAACAAAAGCAATCACCATCATTATCCAAATATTGCTAAATATAATGCCAATAAATACAGCTGAGATTGACAATACTGATATTTCAACAGAATACTTCTAGTTTTTATGTTTTATCAACATACTAATACTTTTGACGTTCTTAATTAGTACACATGCTGACTACAGCCACTCACAAGCAGCCCGGCAACCCATTCAGCCAATCACTGGGCTCCTGGAACTCACTCGACCAATCACAAGTTACTGCCAACTGCTATTCTTTTTACTTATTTTTTTACTTTACCAATTTGACCTCGTAAGTTTTTTATTAAAATATTATGGCTTCATGAACATCATAACTTGACCTTCCAGTGAAATGATAAGACTTCTCTATGATGCCGTATTTCATATTTCTCCAATCATTTTGTTTGCTTAAACCCCGCCCCTTTCGTGTAATTGACTGAAAGCTTGCGTTCAAATCTACATCCATCCAATCAGCAATCAATGAACGGAACCAAGACCCCGCCCTTTTTCTTTTTTGATAAAATGACATCACAGTATGGAAGAACTGATCTGTCGCTATTTCCGTTACATCGGGACTTTAAATCACAGCGCAAAGTACAGAAAATCCAAAACTTCAGAGAAATAACTCAGAATATACTTGTTTAACCACCTCAGATAAAACACTTGATGCCACTTAAATGCCAAACTTTGCCCTTAGCTCTTGCTCAATAGATCTTGCTTTATGAACCTGGTACGACGACTTTGTTTCCAGATAGATCGTTAAAAAAAAAAAATGGTACTTTACTCCAGGAAGCTGACAG
Source organism: Spinibarbus caldwelli (assembly GCA_039654775.1). Lineage (NCBI taxonomy): Eukaryota > Metazoa > Chordata > Actinopteri > Cypriniformes > Cyprinidae > Spinibarbus > Spinibarbus caldwelli. The sequence goes on from CM077261.1 coordinate 1,957,270, forward strand.
CCCATCAGATTGCCAGATCAAAAAGACTGAAAGCTTGCCACTTGTCCCAAAACAACCACATTAAATAATTATAAAAATGGGACAAGGCATCAGAAATATGAAGTTAAAAATATAGTGATTCATGATTTCTGCATGATTTGTACAACATGACCCTGACATGTGGAAACAGAAGGTTCTTCCAGCTGGAAAATGTTTACTGATTATTGATTAACGTTCCTCTGATTATTCTTCATTACAGGTGAAACACTAAAAGTTACTAATGATTATGATACAAGCTGTTTGTACTGGTGTTGTTGATGATTCATTAATCACTGATTATTTGTTGTTAATATTTAAACCAATCAGGAACAAGCAAGTAAAAGCAAGCAAACAACAAATAATTCAACTAAACCAAATATGGTGCAGCACCAGTTCATAGTAAAATTTAATTTTAATGCAAATGCCACTTCAAACACAAGGAATCACCATCATTACCCAAATATTGCTAAATATAAAGCCAGTAAATACAGCTGAGATTAACAATACTGATATTTTAACAGAATGCTTCTAATTTGCCCACAAATTAATGTTTATGTTTTATCAACATACTAATACTTTTGATGTTCTTAATTAGTACACATGCTGACTACAGCCACTCACAAGCAGCCCAGCAACCCATTCAGCCAATCACTGGGTTCCTGGAACTTACTCGACCAATCACAAGCATTCAGCCAATCACTAATGGCCTCGCTCCCTACAGCCAATCACAAGCACCCCAGCAACCATGCCAGCCAATCACCAGCTCCCACCCAGCCTCCATATATGGAATGCAGTGACATCATGAAGGGGGTGTGTTCAGTTAACAAACTTCTCCTCTTCAAAGACATTAATTACGCTTATTAAAAGAGAACAGAGAGTAATTATGAACGGTCCAGGATCCCGCAGTCTGACAGACTGTTCTGCCAGCTCTGTGCCGTCACACTGAAAACACTAATGAAATAACAGAATCCCATTGAGCAGCAGCAGCAGAACCGGTCAGGGTGGGTCATCCGCACCAAACAGAAGTCATTTATCATCAGCTGAGATGAAAACCCTCAACAAACCATCAACATCACTGTACTGACTGCACTTAGCAAGAGCGCCACCATGTGCCTCACTGCAGAGCTACAGACAGCTGCGACGAAAACAGCATGTTTTTGACATAAATGCACAAAGGCCGGATTTATGAAACAGTCTTAGAAATAATGCTTTTTATAATTAAATAAAAAAATATTAAATATAGATAGATAGATAGATAAATAAGTTTAAATAAATTAAAATTAAATATTTTATTCTTATTTTCATAACTGAGGAATAGAATTAAGAATATTTTGCATTCCCAAAAACATTTCTTACGAATGTTCTTATCTTTTGCTGGAGTCCTCGTCAAGACAGTCGCAATTAAAATAGTGTGCACGCTTATGATTATTACGGCTTATTATGATTAATACGGTAAGATGGTTTTCATTAAACCGATAAGCAAATCTTCGGTAAAAAGGTATACAATATCCAAATGTTACATTACTATTATTGAAATATTATTAAATTTAATTATTATTAATATTATAATTGTTAAATTGTCATTTTCTTCTTAAGAAAATAAGATGACTACATGATGATGAACACACTGAACTTTAATAATTAGATAAACAATAGATAGTAATTTTATGTTATTATATTAATAATATTAAATGTTATAGTATTAAAAACTTATATATAGACATTAAATAGATATTAAATTATTTTTAAACCATTATTATTATTATTATCATGGTTGCACTTTATTTTACAGTACGTGTACTTACATGTACGTTCAGTGTACTTATAGTGTAATTAAGAAAGTACTGGTAATATAAGGTAACTACATGGGGTAGGTTTAGATTTAGGGGTAGGTTCAGGGTTAGTACCTAGTTATTGTAATTACTACAATAAGTACATAGTATGTACATGAGGAACAGGACTGTAAAATAAAGGGCTACCATTATTATTATTATTATACTACAATTTTCATTTTAAAATTACTGTAATTTCCTTAAGAAAAAAGATGCTCTTAAGAGAATAAATGCTGCATGATGACGCACAAACTGAACTTTAATAATCAGATATTAAATAATAGATAGTAATTTTATGTTATTATATTAATAATATTAAATGTTATCATATTAAAAACTAATATATAGACATTAAATAGATATTTAATTATTTTTAAACTATTATTATTATTATTATTGTTATTATATTACAATTTTAATTTTAAACTATTGTCATTTCCTTAAGAAAAAAGATGTTCTTAAGAGAACAAATGCTGCACGATGACGCACACACTGAACTTTAATACTGAGATGTTAAATAATAGATAGTAATATATATGTATATACTAAATAGATATAAAATTATTTATGATTAAAATTAAATTGTCTTCCTATCTACTTAAGAAAAAAAAAGAAAATATTAGAAATATATATAAGAAACATAAGAAAAAAAAAAAAGAGAATATTTGAGAACTTTGTAAAGAATTGTGCTTCGGAACTTTCTTATGAGCTGCTTAGAATTTATCTTGAAAAATGGAAGATTTTCTTGAATTTGGCCCCAGATTTGTTTTATATTTTACATTTTCTGAATGTGGTGCAGATATTGGGACTCTTCCCTGTCGAATCGATGAAACCTAAAGACTTACACTCTTCTGAAGATGGTGCTGTTCTCCCGATGTTTGCTGAACACTTTGGGCAGAAACTTCAGGGTGACTTTGACTGCTCTGGCTTTTCTGACCATCCACATGCCCTTAAAAGACAGAAAGAAACAGAAGCCATGTTTTCACCTGGTTCTGATGTCTGTATCAGGCTCTACACATTAAGGTAGGGCTGGGCAATATGACCTAAAATCAAAACCTCGATTAATTGAACACTTTACCTCGATTACAATTACTGAACGATTATTTTACTTTTAATTTAATTTTTTTTTATTTGTCATAGTTCATTAAAGTTTTGTACTGTAAATATACTTAAAGGCAGGATATATGTGCATTTTTGTGATTTTAAAATAATTGAAGGAAACAAACTGTTTATGGTTATTTGTTGAATATTCTGAACAGCTGAAATCAAAGCACACATTGCTTGAAATGAAGATGAAGTCTTATGAAAAAAGTCACATTTCAGTTTTATTGTAAAAAGCGACATAATTTTCCCATGTCAGCGCAGAATCCCTACTCAAAAGTTGCCATGCCAACTTAAAAGCAGCTCAACGCTTGCCCCGCCTCCGGGGTCTTTTGATTGGTCCACTGTTTTGGAATGGACATTGATGAGCGGCGCTGCGTGTAAAAGTTTAAATTCTTTTAACGCGCCACTCACGTGCGAGACGCTGCAGAAGACGCGAGCGCAACGGTCGTACACATCCGTTTAGCACCAACTACACAAGCAGTAGTATGTTTTTAAGCGGAAAGTATTAACAGGATTAAAAACCGAAATAACCGACAGAGGAAAATTACATCGGTTAGAGGTTCTGAATTTCGGTTTCGATTTCTTTTCGAGGAATCGTCCAGCCCTACATTGAGGAACAGATATCCACAGCTCTCACCTCCTTCGGGTGCCGACGGCTGCTGAGCAGGACGCCGTCTCTGTTGGACTGCTGTGACAGTCGAGCTGTGTCCTCCAGAAACCTGTAATCTACACGACAGCACCTCAGTGATCACATTCATTTAGCTGGTTTCGTTAAAGACGGCTGCAGATACTCACCGTTGAGCAGGTTGATTTCATTCAAATCAGCAAGAGGGACAAACGCCGTCTTGTCCCGAACACCACAGCATCCCGACACCATCTTGTGCTGCTGGACGCAGGCCAAACTACACAGAACAGCACAGCAAACAAAACCATAAACAAACAAAACAAAACAAAACACACACTTGAAGAAAGCTGTAATGTTATTAATTTGTCAAAACTTATTATAACTCTAAGAGGTTTGATCACAGTACTAACACTGACACTTAGTAAACACCACCAATCGTTTGTCATTATTAAGATATTAAATAATAGATAGTAATAATATTATTTTTTATTATTAATATTACATTTTATAATACTTTTATAGATTATATTTATTAAAATGTTAAAATATTTATTGAAATATAATTAGACGTTTGAACAGTAAGATTTTTAATGTTTTTTAAAGAAGTCTCTTCTGCTCACCAAGCCTGCATTTATTTGATCCAAATTACAACAAAAACAGTAAAATTTTTAAATATTTTCATTATTTGAAATAACTGTTTAAAACTGTTTTAAAGTGTAATTTATTCCTGTTATGTAAAGCTGAATTTTCAGCATCATTACTCCAGTCTTCAGTGTCACATGATCCTTCAGAAATCATTCTAATATGCTGATTTGCTGCTCAAGAAACATTCATGATTATTATTATTATCAATATTCAAAACAGTTTTTTCAGGATTAGTTGATGAATAGATAGATCCAAAGATGCTGTTTTCAGCTAAAATAAAAAGCTTTTGTAACATTATACACTATACCATTCAAAAGCTTGGAGTCAGTATTTTTGAGGGGGTGGGGAAATGATAGAATTTAATACTTTTATTTAGCAAGGATGCTTTAAATTGATCAAAAGTGATGATAAAGACATCTATAATGTTACAAAAGATTTCTATTTCAGATAAACGCCGTTCTTCTGAACTTTCTATTCATCAAAGAAACCTGAAAACATTCTACTCCGCTGTTTTCAACATAATAATAATAATAATAATAAATGTTTTTTGAACAGCAAATAAGAATATTAGAATTATTTCTGAAGGATCATGTGACTGGAGTAATGTTGCTAAAAATTCAGCTATGTAATCACAAGAATAAATTACATTTTAAAATATATTAAAATAGAAATTATTTTAATTATTATTTAAATTATTGTTTAATTATTAAATAATAATTAATTATTATTTAATTATTTTAAATAGTAAAAATATTTCAAAATTGTACTGTTTTTGCTGTACTTTGGATCAAATAAATGCAGGCTTGGTGAGCAGAAGAGACTTCTTTAAAAAACATTAAAAATCTTACTGTTCAAAAACTTTTGACTGGTAGTGTATATACATATCACTGCATTTTATTGTAATATAATTATTATTTTAACAATATAACAATATAATAAAATTTATAGAAATGTAATTAGATATTAAAATATTAAATAATAGATAATAAATTACAAACAGAAGTTTGATCACAGCATTAACACTGACTACAGTGATGCATGACTTAACAACATCAATAAATTGATCGTCATTAATAGTGCAATAATAGAGTAAAGTTGCATCCAGGTGTGTGTGTGTGTGTGTGTGTGTGTGTGTGTGTTACCTGCAGGTGTGTTTCATGCAGCTCGGGCATCTGTATTTGGCCTCTTTAGTCTCACAAACATCACAGCTGAAGAAATCATATTTAATTCATGATGAAGACATGCAACAGAACGATCAATAAATGCGGGTTTTTAAATATCATTATAAATAGAAAAAGCTGCTGCAAGTCGATACAATTCTAATATATACAGAATACAATAATGTGCATAAAATAATAGTGTAATTTGCGCAGTATTCATTTTTACACCATAGTACAACGATGGAATGATAAATAACATGGTATGTTAAATATACTATAGTACTGAATTATACGCTGCTGATATTATTATAACTGTAAACAGATGTTTTAGCTGAATTTAACGTTACACAAGAGAATAAATACGACAAGGCTAGCAGAAATACTACTCAGATGTAAACAGACATACACAATCACGGTGATTTTACCATGTTTACATGTTTAGACTACAGTAACTGACCTGGACAAAGCCATCTTGCGCTTAACTCCTCTCCAATCATCATCTGATTTATCGTTGTTGTCCATAACACGTAACATATTCACCACATCAACACAGGAGAGTTTTTACATGGATTCAATCGACTCTCTCTGACCAAAACACCGTCCACGTGTGCTGTGCTCCACACGCGTCTGCCGTATTCTGCTCTCTCTTTACGACAGTTTACGACAGTCGGAGAGCAGAGCGGAAAGTCCGAATCAGACAATTAAATCTGTAACCACTATTGTTGTAATTTCGGCCGCATCTGAAATAGGTCATACCACTGATATTATTATGAATTATGAGTATATTGTCTGCTGTTATGTACCCACCAATGCCAAAATCATATCTAAGCCCTGCTGTTTTGTGTTCATCTGCTTCATTTGCTCTTTTTACATTGACTATCACTCTATATAGACTAATACAATTAGATATACTAATAAATTATTAGATATACAATAATTTCTCAAATATTTATTACAATATGCACTGATAAATTTAACATTCACTTCAATGGTATTAGATGTCCGGATGCTTTCAACTCATTTCCTATTGAACTGTCACCAACTGAACTGGTCAAACTGAAGTTGAACCAGAGTTAAACCATTGCGTCACAAAATGATTCACTGCTTCGAAGCGCTACAATTGGAACACGAATCATTTGATTTAGATCGGAACTTTGGAGCAGGTTCATGATTCATTTGATTCAGATCGGAACTTCGGGGAGGAGCGCAGATCGCGAATCACGAATCATTTGATTTAGATCGGAACTTCAGGGAGGAGCGCAGATCGCGAATCACGAATCATTTGATTTAGATCGGAACTTCAGGGAGGAGCGCAGATCGCGAATCACGAATCATTTGATTTAGATCGGAACTTCGAAGCGGGTTCACAAATCTTTTGATTCAGATCGGAACTTCAGGGAGGAGCGCAGATCGCGAATCACGAATCATTTGATTTATATTGGAACTTCGGAGCGGGTTCACAAATCTTTTGGTTCAGATCGGAACTTCAGGGAGGAGCGCAGATCGCGAATCACGAATCATTTGATTTAGATCGGAACTTCGGAGCGGGTTCACAAATCTTTTGATTCAGATCAGAACTTCAGGGAGGAGCGCAGACCGCGAATCACGAAACATTTGATTTAGATCGGAACTTCGGAGCGGGTTCACAAATCTTTTGATTCAGATCAGAACTTCAGGGAGGAACGCAGATCGCGAATCACGAAACATTTGATTTAGATCAGAACTTCGGAGCGGGTTCACAAATATTTTGATTCAGATCAGAACTTCAGGGAGGAGCGCAGATCGCGAATCACGAAACATTTGATTTAGTTCGTAACTTCGGAGCGGGTTCACAAATCATTTGATTCAGATCGGAACTTCGGGGAGGAGTGCAGATCGCTAATCACGAATCATTTGATTTAGATCGGAACTTCGGGGAGGAGTGCAGATCGCGAATCACGAAACATTTGATTTAGATTGGAACTTCGGAGCAGGTTCGCGAATCTTTTGATTCAGATCGGGACTTCGGGGAGGAGCACCGATCGCAAATCACAAAACATTTGATTCAGATCGGAACTTCAGGGAGGAGTGCAGATCGCGAATCACGAATCATTTGATTTGGATCGGAACTTCGGAGTGGGTTCACAAATCTTTTGATTCAAATCGGAAATTTGGGGAGGAGCGCAGATCGCAAATCACGAATCATTTGATTTAGATCGGAACTTCGGAGCGGGTTCGCGAATCTTTTGATTCAGATCGGGACTTCGGATCGCGTATCGTGATCTTTTTTCTGATTTCTTGTTTTTATTAAACAGTAGAAAACATCATAAGGCAGTACAGTTATAAAAACAGAACCACATACATATATGGAATAAATATGGAATATTTAATTATTTTAAAGGAAAATAGGATCTAAGTATATACAGTTTATATATACATATATAGTGTTGATTATATGTAGACAGACACCAAGACAAAAAGGCAATTTTTATTCATAGAATTAAATAAAAATAACTCATGAGAACATTGGGATTAAATCATACATTTTTATTTAATGTCAAAATATTAAATATTTACATTTTCGTCTTTGTTTTGTTTCCGTAGGCACATTTAGTGACAGTTTTGATACTGTAATCATAAGTTAACAGGTGTTACACTTCCTGTGTGTGATCATGTGATCTGAATCTGGCCAATCGCAACTGCCAGAACACAACATATACTCCCTATTTGTGTTTATATACAAATACAGATTTAACATAAATAAGATTTCAAACTACATGGTGAGCGACCAGAGAGATCTCTGAGAGATATAATTTATTGGAGTACAGTATTTTTTGGAGAAATAAAAAGATAACATAAATAAACAAACATATGATGTCCAAATATACATAAGGGGGAAATAAAAATAAAAAAATGACTAACTCATTGCTAACGCTGAATAAGGCAGCACCACGGAGAAGTCGATTGACCCAGACATTATGGAAGCACGTTTCCACCACAGAATTGCAGTAATTGTGACAGAGAAAAAAGTCAGAATTGCAAGATATAAACTTAGAATTACTGACATAAACTTTTTGTTTTTTATTTGGTGGCAGAAACAGCTTCCATATGACAGAGATGTCACGAATATCTCAAGATTTTTTTGTAAAGCATGTAAATTCACATATATTTTTTTTTTACATTTAAAATGGTTTCAAATAATAATGTCACAAAAAATCCCATCAAGTATCCTTGTTCTTCGGTTTCATGTAATTGAGATACTCGTGGCGTCTCTTCAAGGGTCATGAGTGAACGTTCTCTTTAACGTATACAGTATATTAAGCTGATGTATAACAACTTATCAACACATCGATCATATAAATTAGGTTTGTTGTGATCGAAATGACCAAACAAAAAAGCACAACAGAAAAAGCCAGCACAAACAAACACCTTATGGCCAGAAACATACTGTACGCAAATACACTGATGCGAACAAAATAAATATTACATGAAACATTTGCGAATAAAATGCTGTTTCTATACCATTATGTTCAAGCAAACAAAATATTTACTTCCTGGTAAATTGGCGCAAAGTATCAGTAATAAAATAATAAAAAGTTGGAATAAACGTGTTTCCATCATAGTTTATGCGCATGTTTTCTTACCGAACAATAAAGTAGCCAGAGCAATAAAATAGCCAAAAAGTAGATTTTAATGTGCTTCTTGGATTTTCCATCCAGAATTTTTATACAATAATCAATTTTTTTCATGTTTTTAATTTGATACCCCAATTTTTTTTGTGTTTTTTGTAACAGCCCAATTTTTTAAAGATTCTATACGGTTCTTGGCCTTTCCATCCAGTGATTTGTTTATGCAAAACCCCAATTTTTGTAATAATTTAACACACTGCTTGGCGTTTCCATCCAGCATTTTTTATGCAAAACCCCAATTTTTTTTTATGATTTTACACATTTTTGTCATTTCCATTCAGCGTTTTTTTCAATGCAAAACCCCAATTTAATACGATTTTATGCATTTTTTTGCCGTTTCCATCCAACACTTTTATGCAAAATATTTATACAAATTCATGCACTTCTTGGCGTTTTCATCAAGATATTTTGTCATGCCCCAAAATTTTTTATGCACTTCTTGGTGTTTTTAAATGTAACACCCTATGTTTTGTTTTTTGTTTTTTAGAATTTTTTGTACTTTTTAGCATTTCCATCCAGCTTTTTTTTTTTAAATGTGATACCCACATTAAAAAAAAAAAAATATATGCACTTCTTGGCATTTCTATTCAGCGTTTTTTTTTATGTAATACCCCAAAATTTTAATATTTTATGCACGTTTTTGTGTTTCCATCCAGCATTTTGTATGTGACACCCCAATTTTTAAAGATTTGATGGGCTTCTTGGTGTTTTCCTCAAGCATTTTATGTGATACCACAATTTATTAATAGTTTTATGCACTTATTGTCATTTCCATCAAAATGTTAAGATTTTATCCACACCTTGGCACTTCCATCAAGTGTTTTTTATATGATACCCCAATTTTTTAAGATTTTATGCACTTATTGGTGTTTCCATCCAGCGTTTTTTTTTTTTTTATGTAATACCCCAAAATTCCCTTAAAAACACATGAATGGAAACATAGCTAGTGTTCTTATAGACATCGTCCACTGATTAACTAACATTATCTAACTTGCTCAGCAAAACTGCCTTTAAACTGTTGTTCCACCTTGATCTGAAAGAAAAACTGACAATGCAAAACACAATGACGCATCAAACGGAGTTTGCATTCGCGTACTTGTGTAGAGTTTGTTTCGGGCCGGATGCACCTGAACGCGAGCACCTGTATGTGAAGGAGGTAGAGCACCATCTAAAGAGTCCAGGTCGGCCTTTTCATAGTTTGCTAACAAGATCAACCTCGTCTGAAACTTTATCAATCAATGATTCGAGATTGAATGCACGATCTGCAAGGACTTGGCCTGAGACTGTGCATGTTTGAAGGGTGAAATCACCTGACATACTGAACCACAACAGATAAAACACAACAGCAGTCTCTCAAAACACGGGCTGGAGACGCGCTTGTTCTTCGGGCGGGTTTTAGAGACGCTCAGTTCGCCACTGGTCTGATTTGAGGATCTGGACCTTTCAAGTCCTTCAGTGATTTCACAGGAAGCAAACAGGACCCACTTCCACGTGCCGCTGGTCACCTGGACGTGAGGGATGGAGACCTTGAATGTCCACGATGGGAAGCTGCTGAGTGTCCTGGGTTTGAAACAGGAATCGCGACTGATGCCAGCTGCCATCATGGATCTGTTCGGAAAAACAGGCAAACATCTAGATAAGTTTTCTGGAAAATAGGTCAGACTGGGTCAAAAGTGCACAAGTATCTTTTTGTATTACACCCCAAAAAATTTTAGGCCTTAATTTAATATTTATGTATATGAATTACATGTAAAATTAACCTACATTTGTATTACACAGTTTAACATAAACTAATAAACTTGTGATTCATGTTTGTCAGTCATGCATAAATGAAACAGGTTAGATTTCTGCACTCAAAAACATCATGACATAGTTTATTATTAACCATATGCATCTATTTGATTTGATGAAATATTCAGATTTTCAAAATGCATTTATTAGAATCAGCATAAATCTGTTTATTATGAAAACAATTCAATTTATTCAGTTAAAAAGAATGAACATGGTAAAATATGACTAGTTGTGGAATAAGCAATATTCAATTAATTAAACTGTATGAGATTTAAATAAATTTGATTTATTGATGACAAATATACAAACCTGGTTACTGTGTGTTTATAACACATTTAGTTTTTTAATATTGTTACAGAAATCTGACCTGTTTCATTTATCTATGACTGATAAATATGAATCACATTAGGTTTAAGCTGTGCAATCCAAATGTATGGAGATTTTATACACAATTCAAATACATAAATCTTACATTTTTTTGAGTGTACATTCAGGAATAATAATATACCGGTAAATAAAAAAAGAAAATACTTGCAAGCGTTATAAACACTATAAACTATTTTTTTTTTTTTTTTTTTAGATATAAAGCCTTTAAAATTAAAAATATTTGAGTTACCGGTCCAGAACTACTAATCACACTAAACCCAGTTCAGATTCACATTATCCCTGGGCTTTAAAGGGGTAGTTCACCCAAAAATGGAAAATGTGCTGTTAATTTACTCATCCACAGGCGATTCAAGATGTAGGTGACTTTTTTTCTTCAGTAGAACAGTAAAAAAGATTTTTAGCTGAAACTGTGGTCCTTGGTGATTCATAAAATACATGTCAGAATACCTGGCAACACAAAATTAATACCTGACGATGTATTGAGGTCTTATGAAGTGAAACAATCAGTCTGTGCAAGAAACTGAATGTTATTTACAATATTACAACCTGTAATCCAGAGCCTCAGCAGAGAATCGATTCTTTTCCACGAACTGATTCTTGTGGACAGTTCTTTTTAATGAACTGGTTCAATTCAGTTTGATGTTTCATGTAATCACACAGTGACAAAACATACACAATCATATTATTAAAGCACCCAATAATGATGTGAAATGTGGATGTTTTACGTGTCTAAAGCGTATAAAGGGAATAAACTCATCTTCATCAGCTCACCTTTTTGCACACACCATGAATTAGACCCAAATCTAAAGTGTGACCAGAATAATTTACATAGTTATCTATTATTTATTTGAAAGAATTAAAAGAACTGTTTCATGTCTATCCTTGTATCATTAACTTGTCGAGGTTGATATAGGATTTATGAAGTAGTTAGTAATAAGTAATTAAATACTTAAAAAGGACAGAGTGATTTGTAAAGTAATCTAATTACACTGTTGAAGATGTAATTAGTAACTAGTAATTAATTACTTTTTTAGAGTAACTCACCCAACACTGCCTACATCTTCAATGGCCTGAGGGTGAGTATATTAACAGAACATTTTCATTTTTGGGTGAACTGTCCCTTTAACCCAGACTCAGCTCACCTCACAGTCGTCCAGAACCACATGTGGACTCAGAGGTGAGTTTTCCTCGAACACTTGGCCGTTCCAACCCTGGAAACGCAGGGCCCGAGGCGTCTCCGTATCAAACGTCGCGGGGTCGCTGAAGCAGTGGAGCGAAACGGTCTGGGTCGCTGTGACGCTCAGCAAGTGTAAGAACTTCATCTGGACTTTCCCAACATCAAACGCGGCCTGTGAAGTCAAACATCCAGCTTCTTAAACCCAGTGTTTAGATAATCAGCATTTCTGCGTTTTGGCAACTGTATGTTTACGGCTGAAGCTGACAAACGATCAGGCTTACAGGAAATCAGCTTTTAATTAAAGTCAGGTTTGCCTTTCAGAGGAAATGCGATATCGCAGCTTGACATTAAATGCTTCGCATTTATTTTCTCTTTAGTTTGTCCGTGATTGCATGAACCCGTCGAATCCTGTCTGCACAGTCATATTCAGTGTGTCATACATCTGGACTCATTTTACAGTAAAACCTCAGCAGGTTTAACCAAAGCTTCACGGAAATAATGCCACTGAATGAACAGAATCACTAAATAAAATGTGTGAGTTCATCATAAACACTGAATAACTTCACAGAGCGACTTTAAAACATAAACTATTTGAACTGATTGTTGCAGTGTTATTTTAATATTTCATTTTTATATTTTCTGTTTTCATTGTAATTTTAGTTTTTCTATCATTTTTATTCATTTTGTTTTAAATATGTCTAGTTAATTTAGTACTTCAACTTAACTAAATGAAAAAGAGAAATGCTGCCTTCTCAACTGATTCATACACAATTTTTTATGATTAATTTCAGTAATGTTTATTTCATTAAAAAGTATTTTTTAATGAATCTAGTTTTAATTTTAGCTAAAGTTTTAGCAATTTAGTTATGTGTTGTTGTCATTTTTAGTAGTTTTTATTTGAATGTATGTCTAGATTTAAATTAATTCTTATTTCAGTTTCAGTTTAAGTTTAAGTTCAAGTTAATTCATTTGTTTTTTTTTTGTCATTTTTATTCTTTTTAAGTATATCTATAAAACTAGATTTTAGTTTTATTTATTTTAGCACTTCAACTTAAAAAAATAAATAAAATGAGAAATGTTGCATTGGCAACTAGTTGAAATTATTCAAGTTTATTTATTTATTTATTTTTTTATTTCAGTTAATGTTTATTTTATTTCAAGTAATGATTTTTTAAAAATGTTTTTAGTTTTAGTTACGACAGTTTTAATTTAGTAACATTGACATACTATTATATTTCCAGTTTTCATTTTAATTTGAAAGTTTCAGCAATTTTGTTATGTGTTTTTTTATATATGTCTGTATAGTTTTTATTCATTTTAATTTAACTTGTAGATTTTGTTATTTTAGTACATCCAGTTAAACTAAATTAAAATGAGAAATTTTACTTTGGCAACTAGCTGAAATTAAAAGTTTTTATACTTTATCTTATTTCATTTAACATTTATTTTATTTCAAGTAACAAAAATGTTTTTTAATGGTTCTAATTTTAGTTTCAGTTTTAGTTAATTATAATAACTCTAGGTTAAAGAGAGTAACCCTGGCTCTCATATGTGTTTATATGCATGTATCAACTGTACAGTATGTACAGTAATAGTGATGACTGTATGTATATCACTGTACCTTATCCGTTGTAACGGGGTTTAAGCAAGTCTGTCCTCCTGCGGTGAAGTTACAGAACACCTGGATGGCATCAGATGTGCAGCCCAGATTTGGATCGATCCAGAACAATCCTGATCAACACAGATACGACAAAACACTCAATCAGTGAGCTGCAGAAACAATCAGTGGATGGATGGGTGAGTGATTTAATGCAGTGGTTTTCAACCAGGTGACCGCAAAATGATTGCAAAGTGTTTCAAATAATACATTATTATTATTAATACACCACCAGTCAAAAGTCTAGAATATTTCAAATCATGGTTTCCACAAAAATATTGGGCAGCACAACTGTTTTCAACATTGATAATAATCAGAAGTGTTTCTTGAGCAGCAAATCAGCATATTAGAATGATTTCTGAAGGATCATGTGACACTGAAGACTGGAGTAATGATGCTGAAAATTCAGATTTGATCACAGAAATCAATTACATTTCTTTTTCCCCCCACTTAATAACTTTTTTTTTTTTTTATGGAAGGACATATATTTCATGAAACTTTTGGAATCATGAAAGGAATCTTAGTTAATTAATGAAATATATATATATATATATATATATATATATATATATATATATTCTCCCAGATTCTCTTAATAAAAAAAGTTTAAAACAAGCTGTTTTGTCATAATTACTGCTAAATACTGCAAATATCTTATATTAGAGACATTGTGTTTGTCAACGGTGTGCCTTTAAGTCAGGGTGATTATCATTAACTAAAACGAAAACCATTAAAAAAAAGTTACTTAAAAAATAAACTTTCACTGAAATAAAATAATAAAATATAAAAAAGTAAAATTCGTTTTATTTCAGCTAGTTTCTAAGGCAACATTTTCATTTAATTTGATGTACTAAAACAACATAACTAAAACTGAAATAAAAATTAATAAAAAAACTATGTAGATATATTAAAAAACTGAAAAAAAAAACAACAAATACTAAACATGAACTAAAATGAAAAAGAAAACAAAATATAAAAATAAAATCTCATTCAAAATATTAATAATATATACAGATATAATAGTATCTGAATGACACTGAAATAAAACTGCTTGGAGAGGTTGTGGCTGGTTTGAACAGGTGTGGATCTCACCGTCGCTCATCTTGTGTTGGCAGTCCAGCAGGTCTCTGCAGAAGCGGGCCGGGTTTTCTCTCGTACCCAGCGGTGTTTTCATGCTGTTGATGACGCTGCTCAGATACTGCAACGTCCTGAAGATCTCAGCGCTCTGCTCCGACAGAGACGCGTCTGTGTTCTGGTAACTCTGACAACAAATCAGCAAGAATAAAATAAAAGCCTTTTACTTTTATGTTACAGATTTTTAGTTGTTCCTCATTAGTGCACATTATCAACTTTCAGAAAGCAATCTAAAAGTCTTCACCTCCAGCTCTAGATGTGCATTGGACTCCATCAGCGCTTGAACGTCCATATTGATGCGTATCTGTGAGACGGGAAATAGATGAGTATCACTCAAAGGATGAAAAAACAACCTTAAAGAACCTTCCAGAAACCTTCCAGTGAATCTTTTCTATTCCAGTAGAGTGTGTCCTTGAAGATTACAAAGTTCAGGTTTATTTAAATTGCCCCTATTATGGATTTTTTAAAAATGAGCGTTCATGCAGTGTGTAACACAGCTCTAAGTGAATGAAAACATCCCGCAAAGTTTTAATTCTGAAAGTGCACCGTGTATAAAGTTATTGTCTCTCAAAAGAAAGAGTCGACTCTGAATCATTGAAAGAGTCATTTTTAAAACGAATCCCAAGCCATTTCATGGTGACGTCAAAATGAAACATTAGCATATTGCACGCCCACTTGTTGCGCGCGCAGACCTGAGAAAACTTGATTTTCACGTTGGTCTGAATGAATTCATTCTTTGCCACTAGGTGCTGCTTTTGGAGCGGCAAAAGCTCACAAACACTGCTTTAAATGAAATCGTCCAATCACCGCAGATTAGCGTCACACAAAGTAGAGGTTTGGAAAAATGAATCATTGAACGAATTGTTTGGGAGTCTTTGAGCAAATAATGTAAAAATAAATGCATATTATAAGAAAATTAAAGTGTTTTTTGACCTGCATGTCAACCTGTTGTTGGGGACTCCCAAAACCAAAATATGAACCTTTCATAACCCATAATAGGGGCACTTTAAGATGATTCCATCACTGTCTCAGCAAAGGCTCCTCTGCAGTGAATGAGAGTCCAAACAGCTGATAAAAACATCACAATAATCCA
The DNA here is from genome assembly GCA_039654775.1 of Spinibarbus caldwelli. Lineage (NCBI taxonomy): Eukaryota > Metazoa > Chordata > Actinopteri > Cypriniformes > Cyprinidae > Spinibarbus > Spinibarbus caldwelli. The sequence goes on from CM077261.1 coordinate 1,973,561, forward strand.
CAAGTAATCCACACCACTCCAGTCCATCAGTTAACATCTTGAGAAGACAAAAGCTGAAACAAATCCATCATTAAGATGTTTTTACGTAAAATCCAAGTCCATAATCTATAATAACGCTTTGTCCAGTGAAAAACTCCATCTCCTGTTGTCGCTCACATCAAAATCCACACACATATTTGTTTAGAGCTGTTTTGGCTTGTAAACGCTGCTTGATCTGTGCAGATTTCTCTCCTGATTCAGACCAGAACACTTTTTCACTGGAGGAAGCATTATTATGGACTATGGACTCAGATTTTACTTAAAAACATCTTAATGATGGATTTGTTTAAGCTTTTGTCTTCTCAAGATGTTAACTGATGGACTGGAGAGGTGTGGATTACTTGTGGATTATTGTGATGTTTTTGTCAGCTATTTGGATTCTCATTCTGACGGCACCCATTCACATCCATTGGTGAGCAAGTGATGTGATGCTACATTTTTCCAAATCTGATGAAGAAACAAACTCATCTAGATCTAGGATCTAGGGTGACTAAATTCTTAGCAAATTTTCATTTTTGGGTGAACTATTTCTTTAAAGCATCATGTATTTACTTGAAAAGCAAAATTACATAAGATAACCAGTGTAATTTACTTGCTTAAATCAAGAAAAAAAAAAAATCTGAAGTCATTTTTTTTCTCTCAAGTAAATGCATCTTGATTTAAGAATCTTTAGATAATTTCATAGGAAAACAAGACTTGATGCATTAGATAAAAGTGTTTGCCAAATGCATGAATGTAAATGTAAAATAATAACATGCGTAAATGTTTAATGAGTGCAATTACACAATTACAGTGAGCTGTGAGTCAGATGATGGGTTTATGTCTTACCGACGGGCCGGGTAAACCTGGAGGTCCCTGTTAAAAAACACAGAACATCAATAGAATTATAAACATTCATATTTTATTATATGACAAACTAACCCTAATGCATGTCTGTAGCCAAATAATAATGCTATGGTTAGGCCTTAACAAATGCATAAATAAAAGAAGCAATGATCAAAAACAAATATTCTTATTAATACTGAAACGACATTAAAATTCTAATCTTTATTACTATTCTGTAGTGTGATAATAATGTGTAATATACCTGTGGCCCTGGACTGCCCTGCGGCCCCTGAGGCCCCTGTACAAAGAGATCATCAAACATTTACATTCACTCGTTTATCTAAAACATTTATCCAAAAAGCATATATGAATGAGATTATTGTCTTTCTGGTTTGGAAATCCTGAGTCCACAACCTTATGCTTATGAATTCTGTATTTTCAAATCAGAAATTAAATAAATCAAGCATAATAATCATAATATGATTTAACAATATAATATGCACCCTAAATGAGCAAACCAGGGTTATTATCATTAACTAAAACCAAAATAACTGAAAAACATTTTTGTTAATTTAAATAAAGCTGAAATTAAATAAAATATAAATATTAGATGAAAAACTTAAGCTAAATGAAAATTAGAAATGTTGCCTTGGCAACTAACTGAATAATTTTGAGTTGGATAAATAAAACCTAAAACTGAAATAAAAATAAATTTAACTTAAATAGTAAAATAAAAATTTAAAATCACATAACAAAATGACTAAAAATAGAACTAAAATGAAAATTGAAAAAAAAAGCTAATTCAAAATATTAATAAAAACTATAATAATAAAATACCACTGGAACAAACATTATACAAAGTCATTTGTATTTTGGGGGGTTAAAAAAAAGATTTAAAAGCATAAATAAATTGTTTACAAAAAAAGACAATTTTGTCAAGATTTACTTCCTCACACAGAGCTATCATATGATTTCAGACATAAAATATCATCATGGATGTCTTTTATGATACTTATGGTGTTATTATTTTAAAAGCTTCTTTAAGAATATCTGAGCTCTGAGCAGGATTATTATCATTAACTAAAGCTATTGAAAAAAAAAACAATTTGGTGACAAAATGAATGTTAACTTATAATAAAATTTAAAAAAAATATATTTCTGCTAGTTTTGGAGGCAAAAATACTAATATAACTAAAAGTACAACTGAAATAAAAATTAATAAAATCTATACAGGCATATATAAAACTGACAAAATGACTAAAACTTTAACTAAAAATAAAGTGAAAACAGAAAATAGAGAAATAAAGTCTTACTCAAAATATTAACATAAAACTATAACAGCACATCAATGATAAAAGCGCAGCTGTTGTGTGATGGAGCGCTGCAGGTACTGTAATCTCTCACTGTGTATGAGATGAAGTCAGATTGTTTATCCTCTCTGTTCTGTGTGAGCAGTTTATACAGATGCTGTTACACAACCATTACACAAGAACAAGCGGATATTTCATCATGAGAGCGGAAGGCTCCTGATGATGATGATGATGAAGAGCTTTGTGATCTGGCAGCAGACTAAACAGAGCTGATATATGACAAGCACATCTTACCATCTCTCCACGGCTTCCTTTGGCTCCTCTGGCACCCTGAGAAAACATCAGAAACATCCTTTATCTGAGATTCATCAGGCACGATTGTAAGTCCAGCAATAACATGAATGTCAATAAACAGAAATGAAATGAAGCATCAAAATACTTACAGGCATCCCCACCGGACCAATCATTCCCACCGGACCTACAGGACCAGAGAAACCCTGAAACAAACACAGAAACACAACTGAGACGCATTAGACGACAACAGACACTTACATTCACATTTTTATTGAGATGCGACTGACCAGAACTCCCATTGGCCCTTTGAGTCCAGGAATACCAGTGAATCCCAAATCTCCGTTTGGACCCTGAAACACAGAAAAAGATGCACTTAATAACCATTTTTAGTTGTTGATTGAAAGGGTGATTGGTTATTTTGACAGTATGAAGTGTGTCTTGAGTTTTTGAAATAAAGTATACATGAATATTAAACATTCTGGAGTCATTTTAGAAATTAAAATACTCATGGAAGAAACAAACAATAAATCATATACATACATTAATGATTTCCATTTTGATACGATAAAATTAAACGATTAAAATAAAAACATTAAGTGAATGTGTTTAATATTTATTTGTGTGTAGATTAATATTTATTTGTGATTGATGAATAAACACATTAAATTAATTAATAACAATATAATTTAAATTATATTACATAATTGAAATTAAATTTTAAGCTAACACGTTCAATACTTATGTGTGTAGACAGACAAAAAAGAAAAAAATTTAATTAAATGATTTAAATTTAATGAAAAAACACATTTTAAGTAATACATAGATCAATAAATAAAATAAAATAATTAAAATCTAATTTAAATTATATTACATAACTGAAATTAAATTTCAATTTAATTTTAAGCTAATATTAATTGATAAATATTAATATTTATGTGTGTATTTAGATAGATAAGTGTAGATAGACAGATTAAATAAGGTATGAAATGAAACAAATTCAATTAAATAATTTTTATTTAAATTAAAATAAAAACATAGTAAAATAATACATACATTTTAATTAATAGATTGATAAATAAATAAATTAATTACAATAAATAATTAAAATAAATTCTAAGTAAAATAAAATAAAATTCTAAAGTTCCTTATTAATGAACAGTTTCATCTGTTGCATGTTTGAACTGTAGTGTGTTTTGAGTGACTCTTGTCATCTGGTTTCCTCTAAACCCGGTTAGTGACCCGTCTGAACTCATCTCCATCGCTGTGGTTTAATGCGGTTTAATGCTGAACACTAACCTTGGGTCCCGGAAAGCCTTGGAGTCCCAGCATGCCTGCGTCTCCCACCTCACCCTGCGGGAAAAAACAGAAAACTGGGTCAGACTTCAACAAATTCTCCCTCTTCATTCTGTCAGATCCTGTCATCGGTCTGTCTCTGTTTCTGACATGATTTCACTGATGGCACAGATCACTTTAGTCTTCAAGAGGACATTATTTTAAGTCAACATGCACAGTCACACACATTCATTCATTCACAGGCGGCATGTAAGATGATATTCCTGCTCCGGACGCTTGGAATTCCTGCTTGCTTTCAGCCTTTATTGTCTTTTCCTGAGTTATGTAAGAAAGTGGAGCAGCTCGTTTGTCTCATGTTTACTCAACGATCTGCTTACATTCACTCAAACTCTTACATAAGAGACCCACTGACATTTACACCAAGTCCAGGAAAAAAAAAAAAACCTAGATTTATGGTAATCTGTCACAAGAATGCAGTCAGACGGCCACATTTTTTTTGGTAGAAAATTAAATAAACAAATCACATGATATCAGATTCAACCTGATCCCAGAGTTATTTTAGCATCACTGAGATACTATTATGGTTTTTGTTAAAATTTTGAATATGTTTCTATTTTAATTTTAATTTTAGTTATAGTTTTAGCAATTTTGTTTTGTATTTTCCATTTGTATTTTATTTTATATATTTTATATGTATATACTTTCTTTTTATTATTATTCATTTAGTTTTAGTTAATTTAATACAAGTTAAACTAGATGAAAGTGAGAAAAGTTTATATATATGCAGGTGCATCTCAATAAATTAGAATGTCGTGGAAAAGTTCATTTATTTCAGTAATTCAACTCAAATCGTGAAACTCGTGTATTAAATAAATTCAATGCACACAGACTGAAGTAGTTTAAGTCTTTGGTTCTTTTAATTGTGATGATTTTGGCTCACATTTAACAAAAACCCACCAATTCACTATCTCAACAAATTAGAATACTTCATAAGACCAATAAAAAAAAAAAAACATTTTTAGTGAATTGTTGGCCTTCTGGAAAGTATGTTCATTTACTGTATATGTACTCAATACTTGGTAGGGGCTCCTTTTGCTTTAATTACTACCTCAATTCGGCGTGGCATGGAGGTGATCAGTTTGTGGCACTGCTGAGGTGGTATGGAAGCCCAGGTTTCTTTGACAGTGGCCTTCAGCTCATCTGCATTTTTTGGTCTCTTGTTTCTCATTTTCCTCTTGACAATACCCCATAGATTCTCTATGGGGTTCAGGTCTGGTGAGTTTGCTGGCCAGTCAAGCACACCAACACCATGGTCATTTAACCAACTTTTGGTGCTTTTGGCAGTGTGGGCAGGTGCCAAATCCTGCTGGAAAATGAAATCAGCATCTTTAAAAAGCTGGGCAGCAGAAGGAAGCATGAAGTGCTCCAAAATTTCTTGGTAAACGGGTGCAGTGACTTTGGTTTTCAAAAAACACAATGGACCAACACCAGCAGATGACATTGCACCCCAAATCATCACAGACTGTGGAAACTTAACACTGGACTTCAAGCAACTTGGGCTATGAGCTTCTCCACCCTTCCTCCAGACTCTAGGACCTTGGTTTCCAAATGAAATACAAAACTTGCTCTCATCTGAAAAGAGGACTTTGGACCACTGGGCAACAGTCCAGTTCTTCTTCTCCTTAGCCCAGGTAAGACGCCTCTGACGTTGTCTGTGGTTCAGAAGTGGCTTAACAAGAGGAATACGACAACTGTAGCCAAATTCCTTGACACGTCTGTGTGTGGTGGCTCTTGATGCCTTGACCCCAGCCTCAGTCCATTCCTTGTGAAGTTCAGCCAAATTCTTGAATCAATTTTGCTTGACAATCCTCATAAGGCTGCGGTTCTCTCGGTTGGTTGTGCATCTTTTTCTTCCACACTTTTTCCTTCCAACTTTCTGTTAACATGCTTGGATACAGCACTCTGTGAACAGCCAGCTTCTTTGGCAATGAATGTTTGTGGCTTACCCTCCTTGTGAAGGGTGTCAATGATTGTCTTCTGGACAACTGTCAGATCAGCAGTCTTCCCCATGATTGTGTAGCCTAGTGAACCAAACTGAGAGACCATTTTGAAGGCTCAGGAAACCTTTGCAGGTGTTTTAAGTTGATTAGCTGATTGGCACGTCACCATATTCTAATTTGTTGAGATAGTGAATTGGTGGGTTTTTGTTAAATGTGAGCCAAAATCATCACAATTAAAAGAACCAAAGACTTAAACTACTTCAGTCTGTGTGCATTGAATTGATTTAATACACAAGTTTCACAATTTAATTGTCCTCATTTGTAAGTCGCTTTGGATAAAAGCATCTGCTAAATGACTAAATGTAAATGTGTGTGTGTATAATAATATATATATATAATATATATATATATATATATATATATATATATATATATATATATATATATATTATTATTATTACAGTTTAACGCATATTTAAGTAACAAAAATGTTTTTTAGCACATTGATACATATTTTAAAGTTTAAATGGATTAAAACTAATTAAAACCAAAATAAAGTAAAAGGCTGAACTGTCTCATTAAGCAGTTTTTCCTCATAATTTGGGATGTGAATTATTTTATTATTTTTAATTACATTTTTTTTAAATATTTTAGATTGTTTTATTCATTAAGAGTTTTTTTCTAGCATAACTAAAAATATATATACTTTTAAAAATATCTGTACAAAATTACTTTTTGTGTACTTTTTAATGTAGTTTTAGTAATTTTACTGTGTATTTATTTATTTATTTTATATATGTTTGTTTTTTGCTTTATTTATTTATGTCCATATATGTTTTTTTTTTTTTTTTATTAATTTTTATTTCAGGTTTGGTTATTTCAGTACTTAAACTAAACAAAAATGAGAAATTTCAGAAACTAACCTTTAATTTCAGTTAATGATTATTTTATTTCAAGTAACAAAATAGTTTTTTATGGTTTTAGTTTTAGTTAAAAATAATAACCTGACACACTCTAGCATGCAACCATTGCATTTTCATGCTATATCTCCAGAAAAGCATGGTAATACCATGGTACCTTTGAGTAAGTGTGTCTTAAGACGACGTGACGGTCAGATAATGAAGACTGATGTGAGAATGAGTAAATATACAAATGAGAAATGACGACACTCACTGCTTCTCCTTTGGCACCTTGCTCTCCTTTCACACCCTGGTCTCCAGTCGCCCCCTCCATGCCTTTAGCGCCCGCCGGTCCTCTGTCGCCCGGTAAACCCATCTCGCCCTGCACAGGTCAAAGGTTTGCTTAGTACATACTGTAGTATATACTGTGTGTGCTGTACATTTTGTCATATTTAATATAAGGTCAAACTAAGAAACTAAAGGAAGAGTTCGGGATTTTTGACCTTTGACCCCACTGGCCCTCTCTCTCCGACGACCCCAGGAAGTCCAAGCTCGCCTCGCGGGCCAGGAAGTCCCGCCCTCCCCTCCAGACCAGCATCACCGCGCTGACCCTGCGCACACGTCAGTCAAAGCAGCAGCCAATCAGAGCTCAGTACACAATCCAAAACACTGTTCAATACAATTCCTGTAACTACAGTTTGCAAAAAGCATATTCATTGCATATTGCACAATAAAAGAGAACATGAGTTCCAAGCTATAATTTGACATCTGCCCTTAAATGACAGATAAAACACAAACGGAGCTGATGGATGATTTGCATGTGGGTTAGATGAAACGTCAAACTTCCCCACACGCTTTAATGTGCTGAAACCACGACAAGGCTTTCATTGTGGAGAATAAACACATAAAAGAGCCAGAAAGATCATGAACCGATGAACGACAGCAATGTGTCTGGGATTCGTCTGTAAGAGCTTATGAGTGTAACGTCAAACACAGAGACAGAGCCAATTAAACAGATTTAATCCAGTGATGTTTACAGGAAGAAACACTGAGAGAAACACTATAAAATACATTATAAAACAACACTGGACTCTTTGAAGTGCACTGGAGTACCATGTAAACACTAGGGTTATTAATGTTGAGTAAAACTAAAACTATAAAAACAAATATATAAAAAATATTATTTATAGTTGTTTAATTTCATTTAGTTGCCAAAGCCACAATTTACACGGAAGTACTAAAATTACTTAAACTAAAACTGAAATAAAAACTATATATTTACACACACACACACACACACACACACACACACACACACACACATATATATATATATATATATATATATATATATATATATATATATATATATATATATATACACATACATATATATACAGGTGCATCTCAATGAATTAGAATGTTGTGGAAAAGTTCATTTATTTCACTAACTCAACTTAAATTGTGAAACTCGTGTATTAAATAAATTCAGTGCACACAGACTGAAGTAGTTTATGTCTTTGGTTCTTTTAATTGTGATGATTTTGGCTCACATTTAACAAAAACCCACCAATTCACTATCTCAACAAATTAGAATACTTCATAAGACCAATAAAAAAAACATTTTTAGTGAATTGTTGTCCTTCTGGAAAGTATGTTCATTTACTGTATATGTACTCAATACTTGGTAGGGGCTCCTTTTGCTTTAATTACTGCCTCAATTCAGCGTGGCATGGAGGTGATCAGTTTGTGGCACTGCTGAGGTGGTATGGAAGCCCAGGTTTCTTTGACAGTGGCCTTCAGCTCATCTGCATTGTTAGGTCTGGTGTCTCTCATCTTCCTCTTGACAATACCCCGTAGATTCTCTATGAGGTTCAGGTCTGGTGAGTTTGCTGGCCAGTCAAGCACACCAACACCATGGTCATTTAACCAACTTTTGGTGCTTTTGGCAGTGTGGGCAGGTGCCAAGTTCTGCTGGAAAATGAAATCAGCATCTCCATAAAGCTTGTCAGCAGAAGGAAGCATGAAGTGCTCTAAAATGTCGTGGTAGATGGCTGCGTTGACTGTGGACTTCAGAAAACACAATGGACCAACACCAGCAGATGAAATGGCAGCCCAATTCATCACTGACTGTGGAAACTTCACACTGGGCTTCAAGCAGCTTGGATTCTGTGCCTCTCCAGTCTTCCTCCAGACTCTGGGACCTTGATTTCCAAATGAAATGCAAAGTTTACTTTTATCTGAAAAGAGGACTTTGGACCACTGAGCAACAGTCCAGTTTTTTTTCTCCTTAGCCCAGGTAAGATGCTTCTGACATTGTTTCTGTTTCATAAGTGGCTTGGTAGCCCTTTTCCTGAAGACGTCTGAGCGTGATGACTCTTGATCACTGACTCCAGCTTCAGTCCACTCCTTGTGAAGCTCTCCCAAGTGTTTGAATCAGCTTTGTATTCTCAAGCTTGTGGTCATCCCTGTTGCTCGTGCACCTTTTCCTACCCCATTTCTTCCTTCCAGTCAACTTTTCACTTAATATGCTTTGATACAGCACTCTGTGAACAGCCAACCATTCAGTAATGACCTTCTGTGACTTACCCTCTTTGTGGAGGGTGTCAATGATTGTCTTCTGGACAACTGTCAGATCAGCAGTCTTCCCCATGATTGTATAGGCTATTGTGTAACCATTTTGAAGGTTCAGGAAACCTTTGCAGGTGTTTTGAGTTGATTAGCTGATTGGCATGTCACCATATTCTAATTTGCTGAGATAGAGAATTGGTGGGTTTTGTTAAATGTGAGCTAAAATCATCACAATTAAAAGAACCAAAGACTTAAACTACTTCAGTCTGTGTGCATTGAATTTATTTAATACACAAGTTTCACAATTTAAGTTGAGTTAGTGAAATAAATGAACTTTTCCACAACATTCTAATTCATTGAGATGCACCTGCATATATCAGGGCTGTGCAATTAATCGAATTCGATTATCATGCGCATCTCGTCAGTAAAGTCAGTTCTGTGATTAGCAGTAAATCGCCATCACCTTCTCTCAGATGGAGCGGCATTTACTACACAGAGCCGTAGTTCACTGACAAGCTACGCAATATCGCATTCAAAATCGAAAGTGATTCATCTTCGATCATGAATGCAATATTGCGTAGCTTGTCAGTGAACTACGGCTCTGTGTAGTAAATGCCGCTCCATCTGAGAGAAGGTGATGGCGATTTACTGCTAATCACAGAACTGACTTTACTGACGAGATGTGCATGATAATCGAATTCGATTAATTGCACAGCCCTAATATATATATATATATATTAAACCTTGTTCTCTGAAGTTATCTAATTAAATTACTGACATTTGTGTCTGTAGAAACTTTTTTTATGTATGAGTCAGACCAGATAAAAGCATAATTAATTGCTCCTCCTTCAAAATCATTAAAAGCATTAAAAAAGCATTACAAGATTAAAAGCATCAGATGAAGCTGATGAAGCAGATGAAGGTCCAGAGAAGAGCTGCAATCCAGACACAGCAGAAACTCAAATATGAGAGCGTTTTCATGTGTTTGTGTTTTGATCACTAAAGCACTCCCAGATGCCCATTTATCTTATCTGAGAGTCTTCAACACTTCACTATTAATCTAACATGTGGAAATCAGTCAGAATAAACTCTTGAGCATAGTGAATATGGCTCTGGTACCACGATGTTCCCTGGTTAGATTGGTTTTTAATGGCCTCGTTATAAAAGCATAAGTCATTTGGCTGTTGGTTATATAAGCACAGTCTCTCACACACTAAAGCGGTGTCTGAATGAGGCTCTAATGAGCCGTCAGCCGCCGCACTGCAGTCATGTACAGCGTTTACACACGAGACACAAAGAAAGAGCTGAGAAATGAAAGACATGGCAGTAAAATCAGCTGAATCAGCAAATCATCTGCGAAAAAAACACAAACAGCTCAAACACGAGTTACATAACAGCGTTCATTCATCAGACCCAGAAATAAAGCAGCCAATACAGATCAATCACATGAAGAGGACGTCACATCAACATCAAATCAGCCTGATTTACATGTACGCCTGATTAACAGCCATTCATTAGTGCACGTTATTCTAAAGAAAATAATATTTATCTTCACAGTCGTTGCTTTCCTGTTCAACGTCAAGAAAATCATGTCTGGATTGTAGAAATGTCCTAATTTCTTTCTTGTATTCAGTGTCTCACTCACATGAAGGTTAAATGGTTAATTCAACAAGACAATGGGCAGAGATATTGCAATTTAATGCGGTTTTCTCCAATAAAAATACACAAAAAATCATTTTAAGTTAAACAAACAAAGATTATTGGAGTATGTTTTACAAAAAGAGAGAAAAAAAAACTAAAACAGAAATAAAAATGAATAAAAAACTAAAAAATCGGTAACACTTTACAATAAGGTGTCATTTGTTAACGTTAGTTAATGTGTTAACATGAACAAACAATGAACAATACATTTATTACACTATTTATTAATCTTTGTTAATGGCAGTTACAGTTTTTTCGATTGCTTAAACACATTTCTTGAAATTATGCCTTTTTTGTGAAACTCTAAACACAAATTCATAACTTCTCAATTCAACTCAATTCCCCAAACTTGCTATATTCAGGTCAAAATGAAGCTTTTCACTCAAAACAACTCAATCTTGCTGAAAATAATTATTCTGCCCCAGCATCACGTCTTTGGTCTGGAACAGGCCAAAGAACCTCTTCAACATCACAGGCTATATTGGCCCTGGCCAGGCAGCAGGGGTCAAATCCTCTCGCATGCCTGATGTCCTTGTGTCAAAATGCTTAGTCATGTTGTGAATATAACACTGCACTCTGTTAGTATTACCTGATGTAAACTATGGCAACAGTTTGGATGACAGTTACTGCACTGAAATGCAGAAGGCTGCACTTCTTATGTATGCCATAAATCCATTTCAAAAGTACTAATGTACACATTACTGTATGTGGGATATTGATTGAAAAAGACTGGATATGATTCACAGTTACACTTTTACTAGTGGTCTGACCAAAAAAAAAAAAAAAATTAAATTAATAAACAAACACACATTACAATGTCATTGTGAAATAGAAAAGAAAAAGAAATATGTGCACAAAAGGCGAAAATAAAAATTAGAAAGTCCACTGTCAGTAGTTTTGAGAGTTTCATTTTTGATCTGAGAAATGCACCACAGCTACTGAGAAAAACTGTAAGCTGACTTTGGCCCTTTATCCATCGAAGGTTCTGACTGGTGTGTGATAAATATTGACTCCTAGTGTTTTAGCAATCGAGAAAAACTGTAATAGAAACACACTTGTTCATTGTTTGTTCATGTTAGTTCACAGTGCATTAACTAATTAGTTTGTTAACAAACACTTGTGATTTTAATAATGCATTAGTAAATGCTGAAATTAACTTCAACTAAGATTAATAAATGCTGTAGAAGTATTGTCCATTCTTAGTTCATGTTAACTAATTTTAACTAATGAACCTTGTTGTAAAGTGTGTACCAAAAAAAAAAAAAAAAAACTAATAAAATACAACTAACTTAAATTTATTTTACTTTGTCTCATTTCAATTTAGTTTAAATTGAGTTTATTTTTTTTAAACTGATAAACTAAAAAAACTTAAACATTTCTAATTTTCATTTAGTTCAAGCTGAAGTACTAAAATGACTAAAACTGAAAAAAAGAAAAAAAAAAAACATATAGACATATTTAAAAAAAAGTATTAAAATATAACAGATTTATTTCATTTAGTTTGACATGTCTAATATTCATTTAGTTTAAATTGAAGTGCAAAAAACAAACAAACATTTGTAATTTTTTTTAAGTTGAAGTACTAAAATTGCTAAAAATAAAACTGAAAATCTATATTGACATTCAAAAAAAACAAAAAAAACTACTAAAACTTTAAATGAAAATGAAAACAGAAGAAAAAATTAAAACTACTTTAAAATATTAACAAAAACTATAATAGTATATTAATGATCCTAAAATAACACTGGTAAACAGCAGCAGTCACGTTTAATTGTTATTTGCTGTTTCCCTGTAATTTATGAAATTTACTATCAATTTTTTATTTGTGTGTACATACAAAGTCAAATAAGGTTTATCATAACTCCCCCAAACCATGGTTTGTATATAACCGAGACTTTAAGGAATGCTTTAGAAAACATTCAGATATAATAGAACTTTACGTAATTGTGAAATATGATTAAACTGGCCTCAGAATGATGTTGTAGTTGCACATGGAAAGCAGTTTCCTTGTAACCATGTGTAAGCCAGTGAAACTATTGGTCACTTTCTTTATTTAAACTTCACACTCACTGTTCGGCCTTTGGATCCAGGCAGACCTGGTAAACCGGGAAGACCGGGAAGCCCATCGGATCCTGGATACCCATCCACCCCTCTGGGCCCCGGCAAACCAACCGGACCCTAAAACACGTGACAGATGCAGAAATCTTATATGTAGGCCTAAGTATTTTTTGAGTGTTTCTTGTTTAATTTTTTAATGTAAATATTTTGCATTTCATGATTTTATAATTGATTTATGCAGTGATTTGTGCAAACATAAAAATGTGGTGTAAATACTCACCTCAGGACCTGGAGCTCCAGCGAGACCTCGGGATCCTTTCTTCCCAGCGAGTCCCTAAAACACACACACACACACAAACACTTATTCAAAACCCTTATATAAATCTGTTACCTAAGAAGGATTGGAGTGAATTAAAAGAAAGATTTTTCCATGACGTGATAATGAAAGCGCTATAATCATCTCTTATTCAAGCATCTCTGAACACAAAATACCTTTAATGCTCTGGATAACAGAGGAAATAAAAATAATAAATTCACGCTGGGTGGCCAAATGCTGTGATTCTGTTTCGCTCAGGTTTTTAATGCTGTTCATTGGCTGATATCTGAATGGGATTTTTGTGTGGATCACTGAATGTTTACAGGAGCTTTCCAGGATGGATTTGCAAAAAGAAACAAGCAGACAAGAAAGTATAGAATTCATTCTGTTACACAACTCGTTTTTATACTGCAGAGGTGACCGCCATTGACTTCTGTTGATTTTAAATGAATCTACTATGTTTGCTACAGTCTGACCCTACAAACTTGCCATTTTTAGATTCATAACACACTAGCATACAGCTTACTGAATATGCTGTATACAGTTTTTTGTTTTTTTTGCAGTATGAACATTTTTTAAAAATTCAAAAATGCTACATTGTTTCACATGACCTCGCTATGTTGCATGCTTAATTCTTCTTGAAAATATATAGTGCTATTTTGCATTTTAGCACAATTTAAGGGTAAAAATGTGTTTACTTTTGACAGTTTTTAAAAAAGAAAAAAAAATTAATATTGAAAAATTAAAAATGGCAGTTGATATTACAAACACTGAAAACTGAAGTTAAAGCACGTTGTGAGATACAGCATCATACCATGGTTACTATAGTTAACTAAAACAAACATTAAAACATAAAAAAACCTTTTGTTATTTAAAATAAAATAAAATGTAACTGAAATAAAATTAAATATAATTTGCCAAGGCAACATTTCTCTTTTTTTATTTAGTGCAACTTAATATAATAACTAAAACTAAAGCTGAAATAAAAATGAACAAAAACTATTTAGTATTGTTTATTTAAAAAAAATTACTAAAACTTTAACTACAATTAAAATAAAAACAGAAAATATATATCAGCTCAGTGATCCAACTACAGATTGTCAACACACTCTCAACAGGTAAATGATTTCATTCTTAAATTTAAATACAAATTTAACTTTAAAATTGTGTTTGGTTTTCAACAAACATGTTCTTTTCTCTTCTTTTGATCACATGTAAGTGTGAGCAGCTCTGTTAAGCTGAGGATAGCTACTACTCTTCTCCACTAAGTAAGTAACAGAGATATTGAATTTATAATCCATATTGTAAGAATTTTTTTTTTTAAATGGTTGTTTATTTATTACTAACAGAGGCTACACTCTAAAAAAGATGGCTTATTACTGATTTTCTGGAGTTCAGCTAACTACACAGACTGTCAACACACTCTCAACAGGTGAATGATTTCTTTCTTAAAATGTCTATAATTTTTAACTTTCAAACTGTAACTGGTTCATGTCATGTCTTTTTCTCTTTTCAGTTTAAGAGAACATGTAAGTGTGACCAGCCCTGTTCAGTTAAGGACACTTCTTCTTTCACCACTAAGTAAGTAACAAAAATACTGAATTTATGGTCCTTTTTTGTTTTTACAAAAACAAATGGAAGGAGACGCATTGTAACTCTAAACTCAGTTGTGTATTTCAGATGCATCACATCCTACAACCTCATCATCTGCAGAGAGAAGCTGGCACTCAATCACACCAGAATACACACAATGATGGACTTGCAGGCATCATAGAGGATTATTAAAATACAGTATTTCACTGGAACTTGGTCTTCATTTCAGTATTTTGTTTTACTTCTTGTAGTATTTATTTATGTTCAATGTCAATTGCCATTTATTGATGCATTCTGCTAATAACGGTTGTTAGAACACTGTAATTTTTGCTATAAATTCACATGCCAATAAAAAATGAGACGCTGTTGTTGTTGTTTTTATGTAAAACCCTAATAGACACTACAAGATATCATAACACCAGGCAGATAGAGGTGTAAAAAACAATATTAATCAATAATATATACAAATAATATTAATAATAATAATATAAATAAATGAATATATTAATACTAATTAAAGTAAACGGTTGTTAAAAAGGTTATTTTTAACCTAGGCTATATAGCATTTTCAAAGCATGGTTCTTTATGGAACCCTATAAAAAGGGTTCTATTTAGCACCAAATAGGGTTCTGCTATTGTTACAAGCTGAAGAACCCTTTTCTGGTACTGTTTGGAACCATTTTTTTTAAGAGTGTATGGTACACTTATAATAAGTGCTTATTTATGGACTATTGTAGCCTGTTCGGGTCGTCACCGCTGCGGAGTAACACATATCTGCGTGAATCGCCATAAACATAAATTTAGAGAAGTAGCTCCGGTTAGAATGCGTGCGGTTCTGTTTATTAACCCCTAGAGCGCCAAAAGTTACATAGTGCTGCTTTAAAACCAATATTATGTTGGTTCTCTAATTTTACATGCATGTATATCCTAAATCACAGAACAGCTATTATCTTTATCTTCTGTTTAGGCTATTTGATTTTATCAGACGACGGCTCGATTATAAATCAGGATTTTTGTCCAGATTAACATTTTGGAAGGTAGAGCTGGTTATGTAGTGTTAATGGGTCGCGTTTTAGTCACTATTTCATATTCATCCCGTTATCTGACAACAGAAAATATATCTATGAAAAAAAATATATCAATGAAAACAGTTTTATTGAAAATTTAGCTGCATCAAAATACAGTATGTGGGCACAGAGAGGCAAACAAATGTAATAATAAATAATAAATGTACATTTAGCATGTTCAGAAGAAGTGAGCTGCCCTGTAATGTGAAAATGTAAACAGGTTTGTCTAAGTCAATTGCTCAGTGCAAATAGAGAGAAGTAATGTGAACCTGGTATTTCTATGTTCTTTTTTTCATGTGTGTAATAAACATGAACAAGTTCTTTGAAAAACATCTATGACCTTTGAAACATGTCCAGTCTTCATGGTCTAGATTAACTATAGTTTCACTAATAATAAACATATATTGCATAAAGCATCCATATTTGTCCATGCCCATGTCAATTAGAGCAGTGCTTCCCAAACCTGTCCTGGAGGACCCCCTGCCTTGCACATTATGTATGTCTCCCTAATCAGACACACCCAATTTAGTTCTTGCAGTCTCTACTAACGAGCTGATGAGTTGAATCAGGTGTGTTAAAATGTAAAAACTATAACTTGAATGCTATGTAAGTCGCTTTGGATAAAAGCGTCTGCTAAATGCATAAATGTAAATGTAATGTAAATGTGTTAGATAAGGGAGACATACAAAAGGTGCAGGGCAGGGGGACCTCACCACTGAATTAGAGCATTAAAAACTTGAAAAGTATTAATTTAAGGTACATTTAGAACAGATAAAAAAAGTGTGATTAAATTGCGATTAATCTATCTATATATATATATATATATATATAAAACTAATAATATTTCAAATGTACTAAAATAGCAATGTGCTCTGGTTGCATACTACACATTTTTGCAAATATATTAGCAAGTTATTTCACCATTAAGATACTGTTACAGTTTTTTTTTTTAATATTTTGAATTAAATTTTAGTTTTGCATTTGTCATTTTCGGTGTTTGTCATTTTTAATTTCGGTGTTTGTCATTTTTATTAGTACATTTATTTTATATAAAGTAACAAAAATGGTTTATTTTAGTTTTATGTAACTATAATAATCCTCAGCTCATCCAGGTGTTTCATGCATTTGTGAAAAATCACAAATTGCACACAGTACACACTCATCAGGTGAATTGCACACACCTGAACTCCCTTCTCGCCTGTGGGTCCTGCTTCACCAGGAAGCCCAGGAGATCCCTGGGAAAAAATGAAAAGATTGTGCTTTAATTTCATTATGCAAGCAGACACTTCAGTGTGATGTTCCGCTGGTCCGGAGACGTGTGGCCAGCATCCAAAATTAACCAGAGAAAAAACTGCAAACATTGGCTTTGGTACATCAAATTTTCCGGCAACTTAATTAGGAAGGTTATGCAACAAATCCTAGTGAGCCACCTACCTAGACAGCACTTTAAGGCATCATAGGGTGCAACTTCTGATGCAAAGACATGCATCAAACACATACGACATGCAAAGGTCAAACTCTATTGTGAGCTGAATTTCCAGTGCACTATTAGCATGACGCACTGACTGCTGTCTATGTAATGTTGGTCACACATCAGACTTACGGGAGATCCCTGCTGACCGATCGCTCCACGGGCGCCTGTGACCCCTGCGTGACCCTAAAACACACACACACACACACACACACACACACACACACACACACACACACACACACACACACACACACACACACATACATACACACACATATTACTGCAGTGTTGACATAACAAATATGAATATGAGTGTGGACTGTTTGTGATGAAAACAGGCCTGCAGCACTGCAGGATCCAGACCAGTACAGTCTAGATCAACTGTAAGGAAATCTTCTGAAGAACAATCAGAAATAGAACACAGCCAGAGACTACAGTGCTCCAAAAGGACACTGTTATGCTGTTGCTAAGGAGTTTTCAGTGTTTTTTTTTTGTTGTTGCTTGATTTCTAGGGTGTTGCTATACAGTTTCCAAGATGCTTGAGTGGTTTTATCATGTTGCTGAAGGGTTGCTAGGGTGTTGCTATGCAGTTTCTGAAGTGTTCTGAGTGAATTTTATGACGTTGCTGTGTGGTTGCTATGCAGTTTCTGGTCATAATGCTGTGTAGTTTCTAGGGTGTTGCTATGCAGTTTCTGACGTGTTCCGAGTGGTTTTATCATGTTGCTGACTGGTTGCTAGGGTGTTGCAACGCAGTTTCCAAGGTGCTTCAGTGGTTTTATCATGTTTCTGAACAGTTGCTATGGTGTTGCTATGCAGTTTCTCATTATATTGCTGTGTAGTTTCTAGGGTGTTGCTATGCAGTATCCAAGGTGCTTGGATGGTTTTATCATGTTGCTGAAGGGTCACTCAGGTGTTGCTTTGCAGTTTCTGATTGTGTTGCTTTGTGATTGCTAGGGTGTTGCCATGCAGTTTCTCATCATATTGCTGTGTAGTTTCTAGGGTATTGCTATGCAGTTTCTGGGGTGTTCTGAGTGGTGTTGCTACGCAGTTTCTGATCATATTGCTTTGTGGTTGCTAGGGTGTTTCGAGTGTTTTTTTATCATGTTGCTGTGTGGTTGCTAGGGTGTTGCTATGCAGTTTCTTGTCATATTGCTGTGTAGTTTCTAGGGTGTTGCTATGCAGTTTCTGGGGTGTTCTGAGTGGTTTTTATGTGGCTGTGTGGTTGTTAGGGTGTTGGTATGCAGTTTCTAATCATGTTGCTGTGTGGTTGCTAGGGTGTTTCGAGAGTTTTTTGTCATGTTGCTGCGTGGTTGTTAGGGTGTTGCTATGTGGTTTCTGAGGTGTTCTGAGTGGTAGTTAAGCTAGTTAGTGAAGAGGAATGCTTTTTACAAAGCATGAAATTCCTCCTCACAGAGACACTAACCTGATATCCATCATCTCCTGGTTCCCCACGTTCACCCTTCTCTCCTGGAGCACCCTATATGCACACAAACATGGATATGTTGTCTTATTTCTTCAATACAAAGATGTATATATCACTGCCTCTTTATTTACTGATTTCAGTCAAGGTGTTGGACAAAAGCGGGAAATTAAAGGAAATTAAGACCTACTGGTTCACCTAAGGGCCCGGGCGGTCCCACGGTTTTACTGTCTTCTCCTGGGTAACCCTGAAAAACACATAATCAGTCAAACTCAGAATCTAACACTATTTTTTAACTCTGGCTTAACACCAATTATACAAACTTTCACAATATGATTTACTACTTTGAAAAAAAAGCATATTTCCATACATTGCATAGAATTTTAGGCAATATATGTAATACTTTAACTCAAATATAGCATTTAGATTGAGATTATCATTCAAAATATAAAAATATGTTGAATAACCTTTTCTCCCTTTGGTCCTGGGGAGCCTGCTGGACCCGGCTTACCAGTGTGACCCTATGGTTAAAGAAAAACAGAGAATAACAATAGATAATTGCCTTGTCTAATCCAAAGTAATATTCTTTTAGGAATGATGATAGACTGACCGGGCTATATACAGTGTAATTGGCAGATATTTGAACATTTTAAGATAATTAATCGATTATCATGTCTGGTTGGTCCACATTTACAAAAAAAAATTGCAAAAGACTCCTGTATTCAAAACATACACAAAAAATGATAATTGAGGGGTTTACTCCAAAAACTTTCTGCAAATGTGAGTGTGATTTTGTAAGCATTCATAAGTGCATATATTTGTATGCATGAAACTCACTGTGTAACCTTGAATTCCCGGCTCTCCCTGAGGTCCCATAACTCCTGGTCGACCCTGAAAGGTAATGAACAAAACACACACACACGTACGTTAGCTTGTGTTTTGTGGCGTACTTGTCGTACCTGAACAAATAACCTGCTAAAAATAACATGAGTTTCCTGTGCTGAAAAACACATTATTAGATGGAGGCTTAAAAAAATGACTCGTGCTGCTCATCCCATTATGACTACTTGGAAAACCATTTGCTTATGAAAACAAGACACCAAGTTTCCCTAACTACACTTGTTTTTACATTTCATTGATGTCGTTAAACCCTGAGGGAAAAGCAGGGGCAAAATAAAACAATCCCAGACATTTTCTCTGCTTATAAAATCCAGCCTAAAACCACCAACTCAGCAGGTGCTTAACTGCATTGCACAAGAAAAGCGGATTAGTCTCTAGTATCTCTAATGGCATTAGTGTAAATCCCATCAAAAAGCTTTGGTTCAATTCCAAATCCTGCAAATGTTTACACACGACTTATTTGAGCCAGTAAAAGCAGCGAGTTTTAGGATAAAACTTGTTCTCAGCATGTTAGCAAATTATTACGCTCTTGTAACTCACTGTTTCAGCTCATACAGAAATAATAGTAGATATTTTAATACCTAATTATTTTAACAAAATAACCCACTAACATGTCTGAACCAATCACATTGGTACTGTAGTTGTGTGGAAAAAAGCAACAATTATTCATATAATACATTATTATCTAGGGCTCCCCTAGTGGTGAAATCATATACAACAGTATAATGCTGAGGTTCAAGCTTCAGAATACTCCCAAATTTCTCCTTGTTAATAAATTCAGAGCATCCATTTCTCTCATTCGGATGCAGTCCCTTTGTGATGGTGATTAAATTACTTAATAATCTTTGGGATTTGCACAGTCATTTCTTAACATCAGAAAGAGTGAAGGGATGCGTGTGAAAGGATAAAGCACACTAACTGCGGGTCCTCTGGTTCCACGAGCACCTTTGAGTCCTCTCTCCCCCGTCTGTCCAATTTCGCCAGATGAGCCCATTTCTCCCAAGTGACTTGGCGATCCTTTTTCACCCTATCAAAGAGTAAAATGGAAATATCAATGGGCAGGACTGGTTTGAGTTGTTTACAAGTGAGAATGACAAGAAAAAAAAGTATACAGAGCAGAATGCGTCTCAAACAAACCAAGGTGAAAAAGAGTTCCACAGGGCTCTATTCTAGGTCCGTTTTTTCTGACACAATACTGCAATTTGTAAAGACTTCTGTTTCCACCTTTGTGTGCTCTTCCATTCCGATCAAAACATCAAACAGTTTCTCCCCACTCAGTGATGCACCCACTGAGAAACCTGATGAAAGTGCTTTAGTTATTGGCGATTCTATTGTACGGAACGTGAAAATAGAGACACCAGCCACCATAGTCCAATGTTTACCGGGAGCCAGAGCACCTGACTTCTTGGTAAATTTAAAAGTGCTGGCTAATGCTAAACGTAAATTCAGTAAGATTGTTGTTCATGTCAGCACTAATGATGTTCGACTTCGCTAGTTGGAGATCACTAAAAATAACATTAAAGAGGTGTGTGCACTTGCAAATACGATGTCAGACACTGTAATATGCTCTGGTCCTCCTCTCCCTGCTTACCGCGGTGATGAGATACATAGCAGACTGTCGTCACTGAATGGCTGGATGTCTAAGTGGTGCCTGCAGAATAACATAGGTTTCATAGACAATTGGACGTGTTTTTGGGGCAGACCTGACCTATTGAAAAGAAATCGTCTTCATCCCTCCAGAGGTGGTGCCGCTCTTCTCTCTAGAACTATGGCACATAGTCTTAGAGTTTATACTTGACTAACTGGGGTCCAGGTCAGGAAGCAGACAGACTGGCTAAACCGACCTGCTAGCCGATCTGCTAGCCGCCTCACGTCACAGAAGTCAGTTAATTCTCAGTACATAGAGACTCTTTCACCTAGATATCACACTATAGAGACTGTGTCTGTTCCCCGAACTAAAAAATACAAAGAATGTCCAAACCAATTTATGAGTAACAATGTAATTGATGCTCAGCAAATAAAACATACATACAGAGAAACAAATGATAAAGCTTGGCTTACTGAATATCAGGTCCCTTTCTACAAAAGCGCTTTTTGTAAATGATATGATCACTGATCATAATCTAGATGTGCTCTGTTTGACAGAAACCTGGCTAAAACCAGATGAATACATTATTTTAAATGAGTCTACCCCCCAAGATTACTGTTATAAACATGAGTCGCATCCAAAAGGTAAAGGGGGAGGTGTTGCTACAGTTTATAGCAGTATTCTCAGTATTTCTCAGAGGGCAGGCTTTAAGTATAACTCGTTTGAAGTAATGGTGCTTCATATAACGTTATCTAGAGAAACAAGTGTTAATGATAAATCCCCTGTGATGTTAGTACTGGCTACTGTATACAGGCCACCAGGGCACCATACAGACTTTATTAAAGAATTTGCTGATTTTCTATCAGAGTTAGTGCTGGCTGCAGATAAAGTCTTAATTGTTGGTGATTTTAATATCCATGTTGATAATGAAAAAGATGCATTAGGATCAGCATTCATAGACATTCTGAACTCTATTGGGGTTAGACAACACGTGTCAGGACCTACTCATTGTCGAAATCATACTCTAGATTTAATGTCACATGGAATTGATGTTAATGGTGTTGAAATTCTGCAGCAAAGCGATGATATTTACGATGATATTCTACTCCTTGTTACAAGTATGGTCGAACCATCCCTTCTACCACAAAAGACTGCTTTGTAAGTAATCTTCCTGATTTATCTCAATTCCTCAGCATATCCAACAGCACAGAAAAACTTGATGATGTAACAGAAACTATGGGCTCTCTCTTTTCTAGCACTTTAGATATGGTTTAACGAATTATAAAGCATCATTAACGAATTAATGAAAAATAAAGCATCAACAGGTGTTGACATTTCCCAACAGCACAGCAGTAATGACTTTACGAACTATTTTACTTCCAAGATCGATACTATTAGAGATAAAATTGTAATCATGCAGCCGTCAGCTACAGTATCACATCAGATAGTGCACTATAGATCCCGTGAGGAACAATTCCACTCATTCTCTACTGTAGGAGAGGAAGAATTGTATAAACTATCATATCAAATCATCTATACCAACAACATGTATGTTAGACCCTATTCCATCAAAACTACTAAAAGAGGTGCTTCCAGAAGTAATAGATCCTCTTTTGGCTATTATTAATTTGTCATTGTCATTAGGATATGTCCCCAAAACCTTCAAATTGGCTGTTATTAAGCCTCTCATTAAAAAAACACAACTTGACCCCAAAGATCTAGTTAATTACAGACCAATCTCGAATCTCCCATTTTTGTCAAAGATACTAGAAAAGGTAGTATCCTCACAATTATATTGCTTCTTAGAGAAAAATTCTATATGTGAGGATTTCCAGTCAGGTTTAAGACCATATCATAGTACTGAGACTGCTCTTATTAGAGTTACAAATGACCTGCTCTCATCATCTGATCGTGGTTGTATCTCTCTATTAGTGCTACTGGATCTTAGCGCTGTGTTCGACACTATCTACCACAACATTCTTTTGAATAGACTAGAAAACTTTGTTGGCATTAGTGGAAGTGCATTAGCATGGTTCAAATCGTACTTATCTGACCGCCACCAATTCGTAGCAGTGAATGAAGAGGTATCGTATCGATCACAAGTGCAGTATGGAGTACCTCAAAGCTCAGTACTAGTGCCGTTACTTTTCACGCTTTACATATTACCCTTGGGAGATATCATCAGGAAACACGGTGTTAGCTTTCATTGTTTTGCTATTTGATAGCTATCTTTCCTTTCAAAGCCACGTTTCTAGCATTTGTAAAACTGCATTTTTCCATCTCTAAATATATCTAAATTGCGACCTATGCTCTCAATGTCAAATGCAGAAACGTTAATTCATGTGTTTATGACCTCAAGGTTAGATTATTGTAATGCTTTATTGGGTGGTTGTTCTGCACGCTTGATAAACAAACTCCAGATGGTTCAAAATGCAGCAGCTAGAGTTCTTATTAGAACCAGGAAGTATGACCACATTAGCCTGATTCTGTTAACACTGCACTGGCTCCAATTAAACATCGTATAGACTTTAAAATCTTGTTAACTACTTATAAAGCTCTGAATGGTTTAGCTCCTCAGTACCTGAGTGATCTCTTATCACATTATAGTCCTTCACGTCCGCTGTGTTCTCAAAACTCTGGCCATTTGATAATACCTAGAATATCAAAATCAACTGCGGGCGGGAGATACTTTTCCTATTTAGCGCCCAAACTCTGGAACAATCTACCTAACACTGTTCGGGAGGCAGACACACTCTGTCAGTTTAAATCTAAATTAAAGACCCATCTCTTTAACCTGGCATACACATAACACACTAATACACTTCTAATATTCAAATCCGTTAAAGGATTGTTAGGCTGCATTAATTAGGTCAACCGGAACCGGGAACACTTCCCATAACACCCGATGTACTTGTTACATCGTTAGAAGAATGGCATCTACGATAATATTAGTCTGTTTCTCTCTTATTCCGAGATCACCGTAGCCACCCGATCCAGTCCATATCCAAATCAGATGGTCACTGCAGTCACCCAGATCCAGTCCGTATCCAGATCAGATGGTGGATCAGCACCTAGAGACGACCTGTACAGCCCTGAAAGTCAGCGGAGACCAGGACAACTAGATGAGCCCCAGAGACAGATCCCCAGTGAAGACCTTGTCACCTAGACGGCCATCGGGACAAGACCACGGGAACCAGATGAGTCCTCTACACAATCTGACTTTGCTGCCCCAGACTGAGCCTGGTTTCTCCCAAGGTTTTTTTCTCCATTCTGTTACAGATGGAGTTTTGGTTCCTTGCCGCTGTCGCCTTTGGCTTGCTTAGTTGGGGACACTTAATTTTCAGCAATATCGTCAACTTGATTGAACAGATACTATTTAAACTGAACTGAGCTGGACGATGACATCACTGAATTCAATAATGAAATGCCTTTAACTGAAAATTGAGTGTTCATTCATTCATTCATATTTTCCTATTTGATACTGTAAAGTTGCTTTGACACAATCTGTATTGTTAAAAGCGCTGTATAAATAAAGGTGACTTGACTTGACTTGAATTAACATGAAATGGTCTCATGTATTGTTTTAATGCGATTTAATTAAATTTAGTTTCCATCATTTATTTTTATCCACAAATTTTGATTACCTTCTTTCCTGGACGTCCACGGTTACCTGGCAGACCCTGTTTGCCCTCGGGTCCCTGATGAAGAAACATCTGCTTTAACTTCACATTATCAGAACAAATTTCAGACTCAAAATCGTCCTCATCATCAAATTTCATATCAAAATACACTTGCATCATCTAAAGAGTTGTTTGGAGAGATTTTGTCCACTATACACAACAAAATGACACAAATGCATTACATTAGACCCACTCTGTCACCTTCATCACCCACCGGAAAGCCTTTTTTCCCAGGATCTCCAGGAGGTCCTAGTGGGCCAGAGTCACCTATCTCGCCCCTTTCACCGGCTTCTCCCACTGGACCACGGTCGCCTGGCTCACCCTGAGAGGTAATAACAGAATGAAAACAAACCTTAAATGAGAACTTTTTCCCAAAAATTTGTGGGTTTCGGTACAATGGTTTTGGGAATCAACATAATATGGTGAATGAAACACAATGTACCGAAGTGCATACTGGGCCAACCAAAGAAAAAAAAAATCACAGCAATCCATTTTTAAACAATTTGTGTACTGTTGATGCAGAATATACTGAAAAACAATTGAAGGATTTACATTGTAATTATTGGTGAAATTTACTAGCAACCTCTGAGTGTAAACTGTTTCAAAGAAATGACAAGTAACATTGAATTAAACATGAAATTTTGAAATGGAAAGAAGTATTTTCTTGTAAAAGTACTCCAATAAACTTTGTTTAATTTAGTTATTTATACAACTTTGATAAATCAATTTTGACAGAAAAGTGTTCAAACCTGCCAGAAAATGGTTTATGAGGCGACAGGTTTGTGCAACAAGACATGCATTTCTCATCATTCTCTAAAATAGATCAAATAGAAAATAAAATACAAAAATAAAATAAAAAATAAAAATTACATAAAATGCTAAAGTAGTAAAGTATCTACCAAAATCTTAAATTTTGTTGTATTAGAGCTAAAAAGGATTTTAAAAACAAATATTAAAATGCCAAACTTTATTCAAAAACCAAAATCACTTGAAATTGTAAAAGCGTTCCTGTAACTCAAATGATAAAAGCATGGTGCTAGCAACGCTGGGTCATGGGTTTGATTCCCAGGAAATGCATGATAATATTAGGGGTGTCCCCGACTAAGGATTTTCATAGTCGAATCGGAATTTTCGAATCTTGCCGATAGTCGAATCATATGTTTGGGGGCGGGGCAAAATACATTACCAAGAGTCAAATCAGATATTCGACAGTCATAATTAATGACGTTAACACACAGGGAAAATGTGTAACGGATGCCACACAGATACAAAAATAATGTTTTATGTTTTGATTAAAAGATAGTTAACATTAAACATCAGCGAAACCCTAAGAATTCATAACATTTTTTACAATATTGCTGTCCTTATAACATTCTGTATAGGTAATGTTCTGCATTTCAGTTTTGAGCTGTGCGCGCTGAAGATGACAAGTAGAATGAAGCATTTGAGAGCAGGTTTTTAATCAATGGGATTTAACTAATCATTTATCTCATATAGAATACGCTTCGTTATTTATACAACATACCATTAATATTACAACTTATAGGCTATCTGCACAAAATTCCCTGAATGAATGCCCATGAACGTGTCTGCGCGGCTCTGAATGAACTCCTTTTGTGGACGCGTTTTTCACGCAACAACGTGCAGAAACACGGCAACTAAACTCTACAAATTCACAGCATTTTATTATAATAGTGTTCTCATTATAATGTAATGTATATGACAGTCCCAGTCATAGTTATTAATATTCTGCTGCGCGCTGAAGAGATAATCACTGTAGTAGCCTACTACAATGAAGCCTTTACTGCAGCGCAGCTCAACCAAATGCATCTTATACGAGATAAATAATATACACGATATATATAAAGTGGCTGAAATGTTTTGAAATCACTTGTATCCTACTTGATCGAAAAAATCCAGTCTTTCACTCTGCCTGTGTCAATTTGAGTCTTGTTAAAGATTTAAATCCCTGCGCCTCTGTCGGTCACAGATTATGGAGAGTGAAACTTAATTTAAATCTATAGGGGTGGTTGGATTTATTCATGCATGTTAAAATATTTATTTAAATCTTCTTTCTTTTCAGATTCTTATTTACAGCATTATCTTAATAGGCTGTATATTAACTTATTGGTTCTATGTGAAATCGGACATTGAGCACCTCCATATAGCCAAAATGTCATGATGATAACACCCCGCGAATATTCGACAGTGAGATTGAGAGTCGAATCAGGCTCCTCCTATTGAAGCATCGAATCTTCGATTATTCGGGGTTACCCCTAGATAATATATATAAATGCAGTGCAGGCCATTTTGGATAAATGCATCAATGTAAATGTAAATCAAGTAGGAAACTTGATCTGGAGTCTCACCTTTGGTCCGTCCTTCCCTTGATGCCCGTCCTCTCCAGGTGGTCCTGGAGGACCCTAAAATAAACAGTAACATGTAAGACAAGGAAAAGCATCATGAGATTCATCTCAAAAACCAGCTGAAACTGCGGCAGAAATGTGCTTATTTGTTTTTCCTATTAACCATTACAAACATTTTTTATTTGTATTACTAAATCAAACAAACACAGAGAATTGCTTGAATAACTGAGTAACCAGAGACAAAGACGTCCAGTGTGTGTGAGCCTGAGGGTCCTTCTGTCAGATTATTGACACTGTTGGCTCACGTCAGTTAAAGCAATGAAAATACACTGATGGATCACATTCACTCGGACGTTTTGGAGCAGGAGCATTCACTCACTCTGATGCCCAGTTGGCCAAGTTCACCCTCTTCTCCGACAGGCCCCATTTCACCCTGGAAAAAGACAGAAAGACACAGTTGCAAACGGCAACGGTTTTTGCTTTAAAACTGTTATTATTGGAGCTTGTCAGTAGAAATCATCCATTTCCATTGCATTTCATTGTAAAGAGTGGCTTGGACATTCTGCTTAATGTCTCCTTTTGCGTTCCACAGACGAATGTAATTAATACAGCATTAGAAATATGGTCATTTTTGGATCTCTAAAGCCTACTGTATCATATTCTTTCAGTATAATTGTACAAACATCCAACTTCAGTTTGTGTCTTTCTGCTGTCAAATCAACAGATTTTTCTCAAGTAAACATCAGAATAATTGTAGTCATATTTCCAGATGAACACTTACTGGACTGAAGCAGATTCTCCATCAATCATTTTTTAGAAAAATCAGTGCGTCTCAAATCTGATCATCAGGATCTTTTGAGGAGCATTTGTTTCCAGAAGCTTTACTTTCAGTGTTCCTCAGCGGAGGAATGATCTTCATCTCACATCTTCTGAGGAGCGTTTATTTCTTCATCTCTCAATCAGCATTGGATTGCATTACATTATACACTATATTGCCAAAAGTATTGGGTCACCCCTTCTAATGAACAGGTTTGACTACTTTAGTAATTTCCATGAGTACAAATCTTAATGTTTAAGCATATAATGATATTCTAGGGAACTGTGTGCTTCTAATTTTAAAGCAACAGTTTGGACAGGACCCTTTTCTATTCTAACATGACAATGCCTCTGTGTATAAGGCAAGGTTCAAAAAGAAATGATTGATTTAGTCAGTGTGGAAGAACTTGACTGGTCTGCAGAAAGCCAAGTCCTAATCCAAGCTGAACACCTCTGGTGTGACTTTAAATGCAGATCTTGAGCCAAAAACTCATCACCAAACACCAATGCCTTGTACATATGGGTACAGTCAGACACTTCCAAAACTGTTGCAACAGAGATGGAAATACAATTTTTAAATGCATGCATTATGTTTCCATCTTTGTTGCCACAGTTTTGGAAGTGCCTTTTTCTGTTCTAAAGAAGGGGGTGTCCCAATATGTTTGTCCATATAGTGTATGTACAAGTCATTGGTGTTTGGTGATGAGTTTTTGGCTCAAGATCTGCATTTAAAGTCACACCAGAGGTGTTCAGCTTGGATTAGGACTTGGCTTTCTGCAGACCAGTCAAGTTCTTCCACACTGACTAAATCAATCATTTCTTTTTGAACCTTGCCTTATACACAGAGGTATTGTCATGTTAGAATAGAAAAGGGTCCTGTCCAAACTGTTGCTTTAAAATTAGAAGCACACAATTCCCTAGAATATCATTATATGCTTAAACATTAAGATTTGTACTCATGGAAATTACTAAAGTAGTCAAACCTGTTCATTAGAAGGGGGTGACCCAATACTTTTGGCAATATAGTGTATGTTTGGATCATTTCAATCTCATCTTACTAAGACATATTATTGGAAATATAGAGTGACAACTGATATTTAGATCATTTTATGTAAGTATCTGCTGTACTGTTGTAAAGATCTCATTGATTTACATGACAAACATCAGAATTTCATCATATAAATATCAGCATCTGCAGCAAATTGCATATTTTTGCTCACTTTGAGCTGTTTTTCCTCCATATTCTAACTATATCAGACTATATGAGCCATAAAATCCTGATGCTTTTGATTTGAAACTCTACCCAAACACATATGCAAAATGTCTTTTAATATTTTAATCTAAAGCTTCAATCATCTGTTCCATTCCAATTTCCATTTCTGTCTATTTTTTATGTCAGGTTTTTGCATCACCTTGATTCCAGGTTCACCCACAGGCCCCTGCTCTCCTTCAGGTCCTGGAGGTCCCTGTACATGCACAAAAGAAGAAAATAACACGTGTGCTCATATATCATATCCAAAACAAGCTAAATGAATTAACCTACAACTTAATTTATTTACTAAATGATTAAAATGTGATATTATTAAGGGTTCTGCAGTAGTGCACTGTGTTACACTCCTAACAGTGCCAATATTATGTAATCTATATTGAATTCAGTATTATATAACTCTGCACTGTACTGAATTATCCCTTATTTAATTTGCATGTTATTGCATAATTGAACGCAGAAGAAATCCATTACACACAAAATTCAGTTTCTTTTTTTAGGAAGTACCTCGTGACCTTGCTTTCCATCTGGTCCCGGGTCCCCCGGAGGGCCTCTGGAGCCCTAAACAATCAAATAAACATGAAGTCATGCATAATTCAAACAGTTTTCCCATAAACCATCTTGTTTTGATATTATAAATGAGATTTACATGAATCGCTCTTGGCGCAGGATGTGAAGAGATCTTTCGATTATGCCTGGCTAGAAGTGAATTTTGTTGTGCATGTTTTAATGCAAATGTGAACAGGATAAAAGTGTGGATGCATGTTTAAATAAGCTCATAAGCGTGTGTCAACATGAGGACATTGAGATGCACATGGCATCAAAGACTGAAAACACGAATCCGCTCCAGAGACGCTGTTAAAAGTCTTTCATCTGCTGACAGAGTGGCTGATTACATTTAGACGTAATGACACGAAACACTCACGAGAACGCCAGAAATGCCTCACAAACCCTCGGAAGTCTTCACATCATGACTTGCATGTGTTACACAAGAAAGATGCATCAATGAGTCACGTCATGCATGCTTGCTGAGACTATACACAGCACATTTCTGAAGCTTTAGCACATTGCTAGCCATATGAACACAATGTGCAGTGCAAATGAGTATCCTTCAGGTGATGCAGATTTAGATCTTTATTGTTGCTTGTGTATATACAATCTACACTCAATCATGCTATTTTATTGCAGTCTAAAAACTGTGTTTTATTTAAATACCCCATGCGGTTAACTTAATCAGGTAGTTATAGTTTAAACTAAAGGCTAAAACATATTAAAAATCATTTTTGTTAATTGAAATAAAGCTGAAATAAAATATAAACATTAGATGAAAAATTAATCTTAAAACTTAATGAAAATTAGAAATGTTATAGAAGTTATGTACTAAAATGACTAAAACTAAAACAAAATTAAAGCTATATAGAAATTTTTAAAACTAATAAAAATGACACACATACTCAACAAAATAATTAAAATGAAAAAAATTAACGAGTAAAATACAAATTTCAAATACAATAAAGCTAATTCATATATATATATATATATATATATATATATATATATATATATATATATATATATATATATATATATATATATATATATATATTATAGTATTTGTATACACACACATATATATAATAGTATAAAAATAAGAAATAATACCAAAATAACACTAAACCCGGCACTATGTGTGCCGCTATAAAGTTGTACCATGCATAATACGTCTTTTTATTTAATTTTCTGTATTATAACACCCCTTTTATGCAAATGAGGCTCATTTAAGAATGCAAACTGTTGTATTTTGTGTTGTAATACTCACAGGTTCACCTGGAGGACCTTTTTCACCTGTGCTTCCAGGAGGACCTGCTTTACCCTGCAAAACACACACACACACACACACACACACACATATACACTGATTATATGTGATTCATACAAATGTTAAGACATCATAAAATCAGATTACACATTATTCACATTAAATTATGTCCCACAGAACAGAAATATTACAAATGAGATCTCTATAATATCATGATATGAGCTGCTTTCCACATTCATTTTACAGCTCTAAACTCATACTGGATGACAACTACTGACTCATTTCTGTGTTTTTATTTCTCCAAAGGAGTTTTAGAACAAAAATCTGAGACAAAACTGATACTAGAATGACACCTACTCTATATTAGCTATGAAAGAGCAAAATCTGAGCAATGCAAGAACACAAATATTAACATAGCTGCTCAGAAGTCACAAGCTATTGTTTAAATAAGGATATAAATTATTAGTGATTTGTTAAACACATTTAATGATTTAGTAGTAAAACAGTGCTCCTTTACAGAATGGAAACGTCTGAGTTAGTGTTTGTTTCTATGATGGAAATGTAACCATGAGCTGTAAGCCAGCAGGGACCCTTAGCCTTTCTGCTCTCATTTTTATCTGTTTTTCTTTCCGTCTTTATCAGACGGCGATACGCTGAAAAACAGGAACCTCTGGCTTTATCGTCCACCTGTCTTATCAGAGTATATCTCAGTCAAATCTCACTGTTCCCACAGCAGTTTCCATGGCTGCTCAAACCAACACGCCGCAGATACTGTGAGTGCCGGAGTGCTTTAATAACATCAACGGCGGATTATTCCATTCCATTCATCAAAAGTCATAAGTGCACTTCATTTTCCAACAGTAAATATTACTTACACAAAGATGCATTAATAACAGTCATAAACGCTTCCATATGTGACCCTCTCAACTATACCTTCACTTCACGTGGTTCATATTCAAGGAAATAAAGTCACGATAAATCCACTCAGGGAACATTTTAAGGCATGAACCTGGTTTATGATTGGCTAGTTTCAAATCCCAGAATGCATTGCAGTGAACACACTGTATTAGATTGTGAGTTTCCAAATCAGCCACTTATAAGGTTTCATGACAGTTAAGAAGTGAGCTGACTATGTAGGCACCAGTCAGCAAACTAGGTTTGCCAAACCATTTTAATACGATTACTTTAATTCTTTTTGAATATTAAAATATATTTTAATAATATTTAAATTAATAATATTTAAAAGAAAATTATTTTTTTGGCAACACATTTTACCATTTTAATACGATTATTTTAATAACTGAGTATTAAAATAAAATAATATTATTTATTTAACTAAAAACATTTTTCAGCAACATATTTTACTATTTTAATATAATTATTTTAAGACTTTTGAGTATTACAATAAAATAATAGTAATTATTTAAACAAAAATCATATTACTTGGCGACATATTTTACTATTTTAGTACAACTAAACCTACCTTTGATTATAAAAATAATATTTATTTAAATATAAATCATACTATTTTTGCCAACATATTTTAGTATTTTAATGCAATTGTTTTAGTATCTTTGAATATTTTTTTAAAAAAGTATTATATTAAAAGTATAAACATTTTATATAAGTATAAACTATTTTAATGCCATTATTTTAATATTTTAGAGTATAAAAATAAATTAATTGTATTTATTTAAAAAATAGAAAAATCATTTTTTTCTTATTTTTGATTATTTTGATTATTAAAATAATCATATTTATTTAAACAAAACAAACATATTGGCAACATTTTCAGCATTTTAATATGAATAATAGTATTAATAATAATACTATTATAAATAGTATAACAACAATAATAATATTTTACTTATACTAACATATTTACTTCAACATATTTTACAATTTTTAAAAATTATTTATTATACTGGTTGTTGTTTTTTTTTATCAAATAAATGCAGCCTTGGTGAGCAGAAGAGTTTTTTTTTTTTCAAAAACATTAAAAAATCTTACAGACCTTAAACTTTTGAACTCTAGTGTGTATTTTGCTGTTGAATGAGCCGCTAACAGTCTGTCAACATTCACCAGTCATCACTGACAGTATTTGCATATCCTAGTGTTCTGATTCACTATTATTAAACAAGTGTGTCACTGGATCACATCACCACACATCTGCAGCATTAAAGCAGGGATTATCTGTTCACAGGAAGCCTGCGGTTTAAACATCATAAATCATCATTAGAGTTATGAATGAATCCGCAGCACTTTAATGAACCTGTGAAACACCAAACAGCACAGTTCTGCCAAAACTACACATTCACAGTCAGCCACTAGAGGACGCTGTGAGCTCGAGAGCATTAAAACCCCTCAGGTTTAAACAAGTCTGTGTGAACACTAAATGCTTCAACAAACACTTCACACATCCTGACAGCAAACACACTCTTTATTACAAGAAAACACAGATTCTAAACATCCTGCTATATATGTGATAAACAGGGATGGAATCATAAGGAGACTCCACTTTACAGTTCTGGTTCCTTAACGATTATTTTAATAATTTTGATCAATAAAACAAAATAATAGCAATTATTTAAGAAAAAAATAGTATTTTTGACAACATATTTTACCCTTCAGTCAGATTGTTTAAATATCTGAATATAAAATAAAATAATGGTATTTATTTAAACAAACATAATAGTATTTTTGGCAACATACTATATTTTAATACATTTATTTTAATACTTTTATGTAGGCTATTAAAAGAAAATTGTATTAAATAAATTGCAGTATTTTTGAAATAGCATTTTTGGCAACACATCTTACTATTTAATATCATTATTTTAATACTTTTTAGAATTAAAAGAAAACAATAATACATATTTAAACAAAAATAATATTATCTTTGGCAACACAGTTTAATACAATTATTTTAATATGTTTGAGTATTAAAAGAAATTTACACTATTTATTTAAACTAAAATAATTTTATTTTTGGCAACATATTTTACAATTTTAATATGATTATACTCAAATAAAATAATAGTATTTATTTATTTAAACAAAAATAATAGAATTTTTAGCAACACACTGTATTTTACTATGATTATTTCTATACTTTAGAAAATTAAAAGAAAACAATAATATTTATTTAAACAAAAATAGTGGTATTTTTGGCAACATTTTTTACTAACTCAATACGATTATTTTAATACTTTTGAGTATTAAAATAAAATAATATTATTTATTTAAACAAAAACAACAGTATTTTTGTCAACATACTGTACTATTTTAATGCAATTAGTTTGATACTTTTGAGTATTAAAAGAAAGTAATAGTATTGATTTAAACAAAAATATTAGTATTTTTGACAGAATATTTTACTTTTTTTAAATAAAGTATATTTAAATATGAAGTATTTTTTAAAAAAGATGGTCACAATTTTTAGAATGAGACTTACAGGTGCTCCTGCTGTTCCTCTCTTCCCTGGAGCTCCAGCTTTACCCTACAAACAAACACAAACACACATGAAAGAGTTCAACTGAAGCTTACTGATCTTCTCTGAACCAAAATGAGCTCAAAACTATCTGCGGTTTAAATCTACATGATGTGTGTAGTTTGAGATGAAACTCTTTTTCCATATGAAGATGTCCCAAGTGAAGATTTTGTCAGATTCTTCTAACTTCTGTGGACAATTTTATCTAAATTTTAACATTTGAATCGATTTTAAAGTGTTCAGAGTTGCTTACGATGAATCCTGGAGCTCCATTCTTCCCTGGCGATCCCTTTTCACCCTGCAAAACAAAAACAGTCGAGCTGTCAAGCATGTGTGATGTTTATCTGTGCATCATGATCATTCAGTAGCTTTGTAATGCAAATCACAATGCAGTTATTTTGGGTTTTGTAGTGGCGTGAAAGGCACCATAAAAGTGCAGTTTTCAATCCTGTTTGATCTATTTCATTTGAAACAGGAAGTTGGTGTATGACACAGGGAAATAAATGTCATTGCAATGTTTTTCCAGAACAAAAGATTTTAACTTTTACATGCCTATATAATTTTCTATGTGTGTATATGTTTTGGGTCTGTAGGGACCCTGGTACCTTTACGCCCTGAGGGCCCGGCTCTCCTGGAGGGCCATCAGGTCCCCTTGGGCCCTATAAGACAAAAACACAACAGGTGAACGGGGTAAAAAATACTAATAGATATCACCATACTTACCAGATGATTGATTACATTAAGAATCGCAAAGAATTTTGTGTATTAGAAATTTTCTGCAATGAAATGATGCATTATGTTATAGGATATGCACTAACTTGCATAAAATTCCAGAAGATAAATCTTAACATTGGATAAAGCCAGATTCAAAATTCTTATTTGATTTTGTTAACATATTAGAATTAAAAAAATTTGTAGAGGGGATTTTTGATATCTCTTTTTATCACTCCATAAATCAGAAAAATATTGTCAAAAGCCAGAAAAATACCCTTTTGCCATGTTTTTGGGAATAAACTGCTGTATAAAACCAGGTGAATGATATATGAACAAACCCCTCAGTAAAAACCTTCAGAATATAGAGAGGAATAAAACTGCTAAGTTTGGTGTTTGTAAGTGCTGCTGAAGTGGAGAAAAAACTTTTAAAGATATGTATTTTAATTGAAATTTACAAACGCAAATAGATAAAGTGTAAGCATAAACTCAGGTGTATGATATATGAACAAACCTCTCGCTAAAAACCTTCAGAATATAGAGAGAAATAAAACTGCTAAGTTTGGTGTTTGTAAGTGCTGCTGAAGTGGAGAAAAAACCTTTAAAGAATTGTTTTGTAATTGAAATTTACAGACGCAAATAGAAAACACTCAATAAAATAAACACTTAAATGTTTATTTTGGATATTTTCTTTTCACTAGTTTGAAAGAAGATTTTGTTTTCACTAAAACCTATGAAACTCAGCAAAAAGAATAAAAGTAACAATAAAAGATAATATAGAAAAAAAATCACCATGGTTTTAAGAATAAAATGTTGTATAAATCAGTGTGAATGATATATGAACAAACCCCTCAGTAAAAACCTTCAGAATATAGAGAGGAATTAAACTGCTAAGTCTGGTGTATGTAAGTGCTGCTGAAGTGGAGAAAAAACTTTTAAAGATATATATTGTAAATGAAATCTACAAATACAAAAATGGATAACGAGCAATAAAATAAACCTAAAAGTGTATTTTGGATATTTTCTTTCCTCTAGTCTGATACAACATGTTATGATAAGCCAAACAGCCCAAAATCTAAGAGATTTATTACATCAAGTCCATCCTTATAAACAGTCCAGCTGGTTGATCAATGAGCCAACAGAGCGGAGACGCCAGACGCCAGACGAAACACACCGGGAATCAAGGACAAGCCAAATAAAACCAAAAAAGAGAGGATCTATTACAGAAACTAGTGTGCTGCTTCGCTGTCTGTTGTCTACTGTCTACATAGGCACCCTAACTGAGATGCAACCTCATTAGTGACCACTTTGGAACACACTATATAGACCACTGAAGCTCACAAGAGATGCAACTCACTATTAATTATATTAGTTTGGTGTTAGGATGTTAGTGTTGTTATTGTGAACTAAAATTAAAACTATTAAAAATTATTTTCATTAATTGACAAAGTAAAATAAATTGAAAAAATAAAATAGCAATTATAAAATAAAATACAAAATGTATAGAAAATGTATTAAGTGTATTATATTAAACTTATATAATCAAAATGTACAGTAACTTAAAATTAGAAAATGTTGCATTGGCAACTAATTTTTGAAAAATATAAATTATAAAATAAAATATTAAATATATTAGAAAACTTAAGCGTATTATTAAACTTTTAACATCATAACTTACAGCAACTTAAAAAAAAAACCTTAAAAAAAAACATTGCATTGGCAAATCATTGAAATAAGTTGAAGAACCAATATTACTAAAATAAAAAATAAAATAAAGCTAAACAGAACATTTTTAAAGAAAACTAATAAAAATGACAAAAGCACAAAGCAACATCACTAAAAATTTAACTAAAATTAATGAACTATTAGTTAACTCTTAGTAAAACTATCAAAATGACTAAAACTAAAATAAAAATCAATTAAAGCTAAAAGATAATATTGAAAAACTAATAAAAATGACAAAAGCACATAACTAAAATTACTAAAACAAAAATGAAAATAAATGAAAGCTAGATAGAAATGTTAATAAAAAATAACAAGAATGACAAAAGCACATAACAAACTACTAAAACTTTAAAATTACTAAAATTAAAACAAAATTAAAAATGAATTAAAGCTAATTATAAATATTAATAACGAAAAGTAATAAAATGAAATAATATGAAAATGAAAACTAAAAATATAAAAACAAGAGCCAATTCAAAATGTTAATAAACCCTACAATAGTACATAAATAAATCACATATCATTAAACAATTCAATTCAATCTATACTTTTCAGTACTGAATGATTTAAAGGGATATTTCAAACAAAATTTCTCTCATTTTGTCCACAATCTTGGACTGAGCTTGTTGCAGTGCATTCTCGAATTGCATGCAATGCTGCCTTAGATTTTGGCCAAAATAAGAGATCTTAAAAGCCACTATAATGTACTGAACAGCCACTGCATTTGGAACATGCCTATAATGTGTTAAATCTGTCTATGCAGGTGTGTACTATGTTTTGGAGCAGAAGCACAGAGCCAGAGAGTCTCGTCTGTTGACTTTGGGTTCATGAACGGAGACTCTCGACGCTCTTCAGAAAGCCTGAGTGCTTTGTTCAGGATGTGTAAGCGATCTGTCTGTCATGTTTTCACAAGGGGGTTTAAAGTCACCCGTTCTCACCATCATTAAAATGAGATCTGCACTATTTTATATAAACAGAATAGAGGGGAACGTTCTCTTAATTGCAGAGTTTGGCGTGAACCTCAAACCACTTTTCATCAGCTTCTGTGGCCCCTGACAGACTTCATCCTGTGTCATTAGGATTCACGTCAAACACGCTCTTTCTCTTTGTCACTTATTATGTTAGTCATGCTTTCCTGCAAGTAATTGAGTTTTCCTTAAACATTTACCCTCACGATGACCTGTTAATTAATTAAACCGCCAGTTTTTGCTACTGTACTTTTAAGACAGTTAACCTCTTTGTTACATACATTAAACACTTTAAATTTTCAATTTAAAAAAAAAAAAAAAAAATCTGTTTTTCTGCCAGCTTTAATCAGAAAAAAAGTAAATCAGAATATAAATAATTAATTAAATTTAGAAGCTAAAAAAGTCAAAATAATCCAGAAATCATTGCATATATTAAACTGGAATATATATATATATATATATATATATATATATATATATACATACATATATATACATACACACACATATATATATATACATACATATATACATATATATATATATATATATATATATATATATATATATATATATAATGTGTGTGTGTGTGTGTGTGTGTATATATATATATATATACATATATATATATATGTGTGTGTGTGTGTGTGTGTGTGTATATATATATATATATATGTATTATAACTATTTCAACCTTCTCATTTTCGTTCAGTTTAAGTACCAAAATATATAAACAAGCTAACACTAAAAACTAAAACTTCACACAAAATACATACACTGAAAAACATTTGTAGTAACAAATGTAGTAACAAATGGAATTAAACGTGAAATTTTGAATGAGAAAAACT
Source organism: Spinibarbus caldwelli (assembly GCA_039654775.1). Lineage (NCBI taxonomy): Eukaryota > Metazoa > Chordata > Actinopteri > Cypriniformes > Cyprinidae > Spinibarbus > Spinibarbus caldwelli. Next base: position 2,012,599 of record CM077261.1, read on the forward strand.
GAATTTAAAAAAAAAAAATTCCAACGATATTTGTTTCATTTGCAACTTTGAAAAATCTAATTTTACAGACATATTTTTAAAAAACAAAAGGTAATAAAAATCACAAAACACACAACAGTTACCAAATTTCTAAAATTAAAATGCAGAAAATATAAAAATAAAATCTAACTCAAAATATAAAACGTATAGCAGTACAAAAATTTAAATAAAATAAAATATATTTATTTTCATTGTCATCATTAGCTACACAAAAAAAAGCATTAATTTCTTTCACTAGTCGTCTTACCCTTCGCCCTTTCAGCCCGGGAACACCTGCTGCTCCTCTCGGCCCTTGTGGACCCTTGTGAAAATGAGACAAACACAAAGAGACAGTAAAATTTTAGCTTTCAAGTGGAAAGATATTCTCAACCTCAATCTTTGCATCTCACACCGTAAAGGATCATGGGTAAACTTACTAGTTGACCTTGTGGGCCGAAATCCCCAGGACCTCCTGGAAGACCCGGATACCCCTTAAACAGACAAAAGACACACGCGGTTAACACCATAAACCCACTAACCAGTCAGCCAACTCACTAGTGAACAGATTCAGATTTATCATTATTATTGAAGTTCTTCCTCAGTATTTTTGTCTTGTTTTTCAGTACAAATATCTAAACACTCTCATACTGTGCATGCTTGTGTAAAATTATGTATTATTTGAGGAATTAAAAGAATTAAGAATGCTTTTAGTAAATAATAAAATTAACCATTCAAAAGTTTTTTTTGACTACTGTTATTCAGAACGCAAAGATTTAAGAATGATTTATAAATAAAATAAAATAAAATAAAATAAAATAAAATAAAATAAAATAAAATAAAATATGCATTAAAATTAAGTGAATTAACTCCCAAAACAAACACACAAAAAAACAAAACAAAACAAAACAAAACAAAAAATCTGCCAATGGGGTAAGAAAAAAAAAAAAAAAAAATCTGCCAATGAGGTCACAAAAATTTTAAGCATAAAAAACACTTCATTTTTTTTTTTTTTTTTTTTTTTAAATAAGACTTAAAGTCTTATGTTATTTTGCTTTCCAAATAAATGTATCTTGTTTTAAGAATGTTTAAATATTTTTACTGACAAACAAGACAAAAATACTGATTAAGAAGATCATTTTTTGCAGTGCAATGCATTTTAAAAAATGTTTGTTAATGTGATAAGTTCTTACTGTTGAACCTTTCTCTCCTGGAGGACCCAAAGGACCAGGAGGACCTCGATCACCCTGAAAAACAATTAAAAACACAATTACATTTCAGATTGATTTCAATCTAAAATCAGGTTTCACGGTTCACTGTCAAGTTTCATAAAGAGATTTTCTAGCAGAAATCAAGTAACACCGAATAAATGTGGATCATGATGCACGTGTGATTTAAGATACAGACTCTGTCTCGGTTTTTACCTTTTCTCCAGGTGGTCCAATTACTCCGGTTATTCCAATCAGTCCCACCGGACCCTGAAAAACACAGAGAACAAGAGCTGGTTACACACACACACACACACACACACACACACACACACACACACACACACAAACACACACACACACACACACACACACACACACAAACAAACACACAAACACACACACACACACACACACACACACACACACACACACACACACACACACTCCTGCATTCCTCATGTCAGATTTTGGAGAGCATTCAGACAGGAACTGAAGAATTGCTTTACAAGAGTACGTACAAGTGAATATTTGAAGAACATCCAGGCTGCTTTTAATATAATATAATATAATATAATATGATATATGATATGATATGATATGATATGATATAATATAATATAATATAATATTTATAACTACTTTTATTACTACTTTTATTAAAAAAAGGATGCATTAAATTGATCAAAAGTTACAGTAAAGACATTTATAATGTTACAAAATATTTCTGTTTCAAATAAATGCTGTTCTTTTGAACTTTCTATTCATCTGTGAATCCTGGAAAATAAAATGTATCACAGTTTCCACAAAATATTGGGCAGCACAACTGTTTTCAACATTGCTAATAATCAGAAATGTTTCTTGAGCAGCAAATCAGCATATTAGAATGATTTCTGAAGGATCATGTGACACTGAAGACTGGAGTAATGATGCTGAAAATTCAATAGAATAGTATATAATATAATGAAAGTGAATGAAGACTGGGTCCGTCAAGCTCCAAAATGACAAGAAAGCACAATAAAAGTATAATAAAAATAGTTCATATGACTCATGCACTATATTCTAATCCATATGATAGCTTTAGGTACTGACCATATTGAGTCTTTAAGACCTCTCATAGCTATAAATTCACATTTTTTATCAAACAAGTGATTGCACATCTAAAGATGCTATTTTTTAATTAAATACAAGTGCAATTAAGATTTGCATCATATGACTTCAGAGGACTTGAAAAATATGAGTCTGATGGATGAATGTCAGGATGCTTTTATGGTATTTTTGCCATTTTTGGAGAGTGACCTGAAATGAACTGAAAGATAGAAAGTAAATGAGGGTGAGGAAATGATGACTGAATTCTCATTTTGCGGTGAACTGTCTCTTTAAGACTGTCCTGCGTCTTCACACACTGACTATAATGATCTGTAATGATTCCACAGCGGGACATTTACTAACATGCTAAACTGCTCACATCCATCTTGTTGTTAACAAATTGATATATTATGACAGTATGGATTAAATAAAGCTCTGTTTCCAGCGCCACACTAAACACAATGAACTCAATGTGCATTTACACTCCCAGCACTCATAAATCATCACAGACGTGGAACGTCACACTCCTGTACAGGATTTTCCATCGTTTCCATGTAAGTAGGTACAGTACAACTAAGTTTTTGGGACGATTCCCAGCATGCACCATCAGCCCTGGGGAACTTTCCGAAGGGTTCGACATCCCTCTGACAGTTCATTTGTCACAGAACAATCATTACATCAGATACCTTTGGCTCGTCTGACTGAAGCTCCTACAAACTTTTCCATGTCAATGTTTCATGCTGGTCGTTTTCCATTTTTAATTTCAAAAACAAAGAACATTATTGTAAGGTTTGAAGTCAAAATAATGACTTCCAGTGTTCATAAATTGCTCGAGATGAAATAATAATATACATACATCACCGTTCAAAAGTTTGGGGTGTGTAAGATTTTTAATGTTCTTAAAAGAAGTCTCTTCTGCTCACCAAGGCTGCATTTATTTGATTAAAAATACAGTAAAAATTGTGAAATAATATTTCAATTTAAAAGAACTGTTTTCTATATGAACATATTGTAAAATGTAATTAATTTCCGTGATGAAATGCTGAATTTTCAGCATCGTTCCTACAGTCTTCAGTGACACATGATCCTTCAAATCCTTCTAATAATTTCTTGTTATCAGTGTTGAAAATAGTTTTTGCTGCTTCATATTTCTGTGGAAACACTGATATATTTTTTGTAGGATTTTTGATTAACAGAAAGTTGAAAAGAACAGCATTTATTTGAAATAGAAATCGTTTGTAACATTATAAATGTTTTTACTGCCACTTTTGATCAATTTAATGCATCCTTGCTGAATAAAAGTATTAATTTCTTTAAAAAAAAAACAAAAAAAACTTTTGAACTGTGGTGTATGGTTATAGTATATATGAATGTATTTCTATAATTTCCAAAAAATATAAAACATGCTATAATATATAATATATATTTGAACTTTACAACCTTCAGTATATATACAATTTTGAAGAAAAAAAAAAGACCCCAGCAATCTCACAAATCTCCTCTAGAGGTACAAAAGTGATCAAAAATATCTCAAACTGTGCTGAGATTTGCAAAGATGCCAATATCTGCAATAAAAAACTAATTTTTCATCAAACTCCTCCAAGGTTAAATGATCTGAGCTGCTGTACACGTTCATTTTATATATCTAAACATCTGAGACCGAGAAGACTGCCAGATTATATAAGAAACCATGAGGGGATTCTGGAGAACCGAGAAATAAAAAAAAGAGCTGTCTGAAAGCATGCCAGACGTCACAGATGTTCTTCGGGAGAGCCACCAAGTGCACACCGGGATTGACAAGGCTTTCCATATTTTCCTGGAAGAGCCAAGCGACAGCTAGCAGTACATAGATCTGCTGTAACACTCACTACATCAAAATGTGTCATCGAAACCTCAGAGGATGGATATTCTGCAGCTAAGAACACTCCAGATACGTCAAAAGCCATATAAAATCATCTACATCGTCCAATAACTACTTTTCAATTACAATCGAAACGATTGTGTTAATGTGAGTCCTCTGAAAAAATGCTTGCTGAATGATTTTAGCTTTACATCAATCCTAAAGTTAACTGAAATCCATGTTCTGCTGTCGTCTAGTGGATGAAGATGAAGTTACAAGAAATGAAAGCAACTCCAGTCTGTATCACACTTAAAAATAGGCAACAATTATGTCACAAATTAGAAAAGCATTAAAAATGTTATAGAAGTTCAAATTTACTGTAAAGAAATTGTAGTGTACATTTTTTTTAATATAAAATAAATATTTTACAAAATATTTTGAAACCAAAATTTGCTATAAAATTAAAGCCATGTGTCTAATTAAGTTATGTTCCAAATTTGAAGTTGTTATTACGAAAATTAAGCTTCCTGTGAGATTTTGTTTAGGCACTATACCAAAAATAGCCACCAGGTGACACCCAAACTCCATCGATTTTTTTCATGCATTTCAAATTTATAAATTTCTGTCACAGTATTAGTTGTACTACAAAATAACCATCAAGTATGGAACCTTAAGGCTTCAGACCTTTCCAAATTAGTTTTGTCAAAATTAGCAAAAGTTTTGATTATAAAATATTGTAGTAAATTTTGTCATTTGACACTTGACACTGCCCACTAGAGGGAGGAACCCACTAAAAGGTTTTAAAGTACCATTTCCACAATAATGCAATGTCCGAAAATTGAGTGTTTAAGCTTTTGAATGATATGTAAATTAGGATGATTACTAAAATATGTGATGGGGAAAAAACGCAATAAAAAAGTGCCAGGCAACCAAGTGCGAGGGATCAAAATACAGCTCTGAAGAACAAATAATGACTTTGAACTTTTAATCTGCAAGTTTTTTTGTGCTGAAAAGTCAGAGTTGGTGTGAAGGACTTTAAGAGG